>JACEIK010001450.1:101960-113136 GCA_018107945.1 Datura stramonium | reverse complement strand
GGAGGAGGGCGTGGGTAGTTTTTTGGTCTACTCTTTGCATAAACCTTGAAAAGAGAAAATAGCCCCCCATATTTGGAGTATAAAAATCAAATGAGCATTGGTTAACTTGTTTTCATTATGTAATTCTCTTCCACCCAATCTCTCTTAACATGTCTACATTTGAAACATCTGTTGTGATTAGCATTTGCAAAACAGTGCTAATTTGTGGTTTAGTCCTATACGTGGCCACCATTACCTTTCTCAATGAATGTCCATCTTCTGATCTTTTTTTGTCTTCCTCAAAATTCACAGCGTCTCTTCCTAATAGTTCTCAATCAAATACAATATCATCAAATGTTGCACAAATCAGTATTAGTGTCACTAACATTAGTCACCTTGTTTTTGGACTTTTAGGGTCAGAAAGAGCATGGCATTACAGAAAACCGTATATTGAATCTTGGTGGAGACCAAATGTTACAAAAGGACATCTTTTTCTAGATGTTCCTCCTACAGGTGATCTTCTCCCATGGTCCTTAAATTCACCTCCTTATAGAATATCCGATGATGTTCCAAAACTTATTAATGAAACCAAACATGTTGATCCAAGAGTTTTAAGAATGGTTCATGGGATTATGGAGGTAGTTAGAGAGGCACATGAAGAGGTAAGATGGGTAATTATGGGGGATGATGATTCAATATTTTTCGTGGATAATATGGTCGATATTCTTGCACAATATGATCATACCAAGTACTATTACTTTGGAGGACACTCAGAATTTATATTGGCGAATTTTTTTTTCTCATTTCATCAAGCTTTTGGTGGAGCTGGAATCATATTGAGTTATCCTTTGGCTAGAGAATTTGCGAACAATGTGATTTCTTGCTTAAAGAGATACTCTCTCTTGAGATCTGCTGATAAAACTACAATGAGTTGCATATCTGATATTGGAGTCAATCTTTCCCCTCTTCAGGGTATTCATCAGGTAAGTTTGCTCTCAAACACCATTGTTTCTCCTTCCTCGTGATCCTCAAAAGTCAAACAAAATATCAAAAATAAATTATTTTCTCATCAATAGATAAACATAAATCTATACTTTTTTGAATGTTATAAATCTTCGATTTAGAGATTTTCGTTATTGCTTGGAATCCCTCATTCACATTCAGCCACCGTGAAGGGACAACACAGCTATCCTTATGGTAATATCGGGTTTTATCAGTGGCATAAGCCTTTTTTTCAAAAACAATATTGTCACAATTTGCATTCCAGTTTGACATTGGGTCAAATCTGTCGTTTGGACATCATCCCTTCTCTTGATCTATTTGGGCGAATATGGGTCTACGTTTAATCCCAAATTAATCTTTATGCATAATCCTTTCCAAAATTATTAAATTTGTCGAAGCAGTGTCAAATTATGACACTAGCTGATTGAAGGCGTCTCCGCCATTTTAAAGGTCAGAGAAACAAAAATATATACATCTTTTCATTACCAGCATAGATTGAGTGGGCAAGAAAATATTTTATCAATTATTTACATTAATTTATTTGTTTTCTTTCTTCTTTGCTACTAACATATATACTTTGATATAACTTGTAGATTGATCTACGAGGTGATCTATCAGGATTTCTATCATCCCATCCAAAATCTTTATTAATGTCCCTTCACCATTTTGACACAATTGACCCAATTTTCCCTTTTATGGATCGTGCACAATCTGGATATCACCTCCAAAATGCTGCAAAATATGATCAATCCCGCATGTTACAACAAACCATTTGCTACAAAAGATCCAACAATTGGACTTTTTCAGTTTCTTGGGGATACTCAGCCCATATTTATGAGAACATTATGCCTAGAAGTTTCATACAAAATCCTATTGAAACATTCAGAACATGGGGTAACAACACGTTACCACCACATTATTTGTTTGATACCAGAAATTTTACTTGGGATCCTTGTGAAGCCCCTCATATGTATTTCTTCAAGTCTGCTGAGAAAACTCCAAGAAACAAAATTCTTACAATATATGCTAGAGCATGGCCTCGATCAATAGGAGTTTG
The DNA here is from genome assembly GCA_018107945.1 of Datura stramonium. Lineage (NCBI taxonomy): Eukaryota > Viridiplantae > Streptophyta > Magnoliopsida > Solanales > Solanaceae > Datura > Datura stramonium. Next base: position 111,098 of record JACEIK010001450.1, on the reverse strand, counting down.
TTTGTATGCTGGAAATTATCCTGCTGAGTATGTATCTGAAATTCATGTTTATTCACCGGCAACAAAACGTATCCAGGTAATGCTTTTTTTAACTTAATCTCTCATAAACTTTATATGAGTTTTAACTTTTGTATACTGACTTTGTAAATATTTCTAATGTTAATCTCATCAATAGAACATGGGATTAATAACTTTGCGATAAGACAAATTACGTGCTACAATAGATGAACATGTTAATCTACATTAAAAGTGTAAAAGCTCTGTCTTATTCTGAAGTTTTTGATACTTGAAGCATAATTATTCCTCTGACTTGAACTGATAATTCCTGAGTTGTGTTGTACCATTCAGGATGGTCCATAGTTGTGCTCCTTCATTAGAAACGATATCACCTATTTTATTTGCTTACCTAAAGCAATGAGTTGGTGTAGATAACATTGATCATCTCAAGTTGAGGTAAATGACCTGGAATAACTTGAGACAACTTCAAGGAAACCCATAAGTTATGAGAAATAAAATCATAAACTTTTATACTTAGAAAGTTCTACAATTACGTAGATTAGATAGAGGATCCAAACCTGTCCAATTATAAAAAAAAAAGGAGGTTCTCCAAAAGATGTATGGTTCTAGCTCTTCCTTGATCTCCATAAGTGTCAACATTTCATTTACCTAAGCTGCGATGGCATCTACACCCAATCGAGTAGACAAACCAATTCCAATTATAATTCAATTCCATTACCAAAATACATAAATTAAACATTTAAATCACTCGAAAGTCATAATATCAAAATTCAAAATATTATAAGTACTACATAAAAACCCAAAGAACTGTCAAGAACGTCTAAACTAAATACAATATATAAATCTGATACACCGTCCAAGCAAAAATAGAATAGCAGTAAATAGAGATAGGAGGAATCTATGACTGTTGTGAAATCATCAAGAAGATCATCCTGAATGTCCTCGAGTCAAGCTCCACACCCAATCATGCACACCGTTGCCACAAGGATTGATATCTGCAAAAAAGTGCGGTAAGTATAATATGAGTACATTAACAATACATACCTAGTAAGTATCAGCGACCGAGCCAAATAAAATAGTAACGAGGGTTGGTTTCAAAAAATTTACTTAAACCTGTATGGTCAAAATAATATAGTTAATCTGATAGAAGACAACACAATACAACTAAGAAACTACGAACAAATGAGGCATAATAGTAAATGTATCAGAAACGACATATTTAGTACGCAATAGATACAACATATAAGATATGCATCAACAAAGGTCATAAGTCAGGGGTTGCATGATAAGACTCAAACTGTACAACTACGGGCACTCCAGCGCAATTAACCTGCGTGTACACTATCCAAATTACCCGAGTGATACAGTACTCATGAGGGGTAGATACATTTCCACACACTGCATGGACAACTCATATTCTGTAGTATTTCACACAGACAACTAACGCATCATATCCAAATAACGGTATAGAATCAAGTATTCAATTATAAAGCATACACACATAAGCATGATTATCAGCTAAACATGTAATCTACATGCACATAGCTAACAACAGGAAATTCAGCATAGAAACGGTGCCTAAACATCATCACCTGGCATAGAGTGTGCTTAAAGTAGTCATGCAATGAATAAGACATGTAAAATAGGCATCCCAAATAATCAACATGTCACCCCAGTACACGCAAAGATGCTCATCACCTTGCCTATACCCTACCCCTATATACGTATTATATCACAAATAACATTTTATTGGAAAAAATTTCTCATCAAAGTCTGAAAGAATTGGTTTGATTTTTTGTCTAGCCTAATTCATGTGGAAAAAAATTTCATGTACCAATTTACTTGGCTAAGAAATGAACTTTGGAGAGCAAGAAAAATTTATGGAGGAAAATTTTTATATTTATTTATTTATTCTTCTTATTTTGTGCTTGGAGCCCAAATTTGGTCATCTATAAAAGGATGACCATTCTTCATTATAAAACCATTTCAAAAATCATAGAAAAATACATTGTAAGAGCAAATAGTTGAGAAAGAAATTCTCTTAGGTGTATTTGGGATCTCTCCCCTTTCTTTGTTCATAATATAAAGGCAGTTGTTCTCTGACGGATGTAAGATCATTCTGATTCGAACCACGTTAAATCTTGTGTTCTTCCTTGTTCTTTCTTTCATGTTTCTGCTAATAATTAGTATCAGAGTCAAGATTCTATCTGAGTATGCTTTTATAGTTGCAGCACAGTTTGAACTTCCACATTAGAAAAGAATTACTTTGATTTTTTGTATTTTCAAATACTATCTGTAGTAGAAGAGGGAAAAAAAGTAACGATGAGTTCCATGAAATTTGAAATTGATAGATTTAGTGAGCGCAATAACTTCAATATCTGGAAGATCCAGATGATGGCGTGACTGCGGAGGAAAGGTTCAATCCATGCTATTGACGGGAAGTACCCCGATGGCACATTGGATTCCGACAAGGAGAAAATTGAAGGGGATGCATTAAGTGTAATCCAACTGTCACTTACACTTAACGTGCTCTATGAAGTGAGTACAAGTACCGAAGAGATGGACAAACAGTTTTGAGATAAGCTGCTAGAGCTTTACTAGGACTGATCAATGAAAACAAGGATGTTGTTACAATGAAATCTTCACACATTTAAGATGGAGTCAGGTACTTTGTTGCAAGACCATCTAGATGCGTTCAAACTTACAAACTTATGAAATTGAAAAGAATGAGGAGACACTTACATGTGCTTTGATATTTTCATTGACTTCAAAATATCGTGATATCGAGAACTCAATGATGTATAGAAAGGAGCCTATTACACTTGAGAAAGTGTGGCAAACACTTAACTCTTGTGATGTGCGGAGACATTTTGAAGGAGACAAAAATGATGAAGCTATTGGGCTCTTTGTGAGAGGCTGGACTAGCCAATAGGGAAGGAGCAAATTAAAGCACAGATCAAAATCTTGTGTGAACAAGAAGAATGTAGAGTGTTGGGGCTTTCACAAGAAGGGGAACTTGAGGGGCGGTGTGTACAAGGCCCGCGAACGAATTCACCATCGTATGGCTGACCAGCGATTACTAGCAATTCCGGCTTCATGCAGGCGAGTTACAGCGTGAATGAGATTGCCCTATGTCAAAGTCCATAAAAAAGGTGAGTGCATCCATTGTTGAACAGGTACATGATTCTAATAATAAATATGTACTAACAACATCATGCAATAGTGGAGTATACGACAACAAATAAGTGTTAGACTCAGGTTGTACTCTGCATATGACAATCCGAAGAGAGTGGTTCAACAACTATGAAAAAAGTGGTGGAACCATAGTAATAGGCAATAATGCAACTTGTAAAATAGTTAACATTGGCTCAGTTAGGGTTCGCTGCCATGATGGAATTGTGAGGACTATTATAGAAGTCCGTCATATTCCTGATCTGAAGAAAAATTTAATCTCTCTGGGTACTTTGGATAAACAAGGCTACAAGTACATGAGCGAAGGAGGAATTATGAAGATGACTAAAGGTTCTTTAGTCATGTTGAAGGCCAAGCTCTTGTGATGTGCAGATGCATTTTGAAGGAGACAAAAATGATGAAGCTAGTGGGCTCTTTGTGAGAGAACGGACTAGCCAACAGGGAAGGAGCAAATAAAAGCACATATCAAAATCTCGTGTGAACAAGAAGAATGCAAAGTGTTGGGGCTGTCACAAGAAGGAGCACTTTGAACGAGATTTCCCTATGTCAAAGTCCAAAAAAAAGGCGAGTGCATCCATTGTTGAACAGGTACATGATTTTGATAATGATTATATACTAATAACATCATGCAATAGTGGAGTCTATTGCAACGAATGGTGTTAGACTCTACAGGTTGTACTCTGCATATGACATTCCAAAGAGATTGACTCAACAACTATGAAAAAAGTGGAGGAATCGTAGTAATGGGAAATAATGCAACTTGTAAACTAGTTGGCATTGGCTCAGTTCGAGTTTTCTGCCATGATGGAATCGTAAATCCTATTATAGAAGTCCATCATGTTCCTGATCTGAAGAAGAATTTGATCTCCCTGGGTACTCTGGATAAAAAAAGGCTACAAGTACATGAGAAAAGGAGGAACTATGAAGGTGACTAAATGTCCTTTAGTCATGTTGAAGGCCAAGCTGGAGGATGGCCTTTACATACTAGCAGGAAGCACCATTATTGGCTCTGTTAAAGCATCTACAATATAGTTATCTAATGATGATAAGAAAAGATTGTGGCACATGAGACTGGATAATATGAGCGCACGAGGACTAGAGATGCTGAGCAACCATAACCTTTTGAATGGTGAGAAGATCAATGAACTTGAATTTTGTGAGCACTGCATTCTAGGGAAGCAGAAGAAGGTCAGCTTCAGCATTGGCAAGCACAAGACGGGAGGCTGCTAGACTATATCCATTCAGATTTATAGGGTCCCTCTAAGTTTTCATCAAATGTAGGAAAGAGGTATATTCTCACATTCATTGATGATTTTTCATGGAAGGTTTGGGTGCATTTATTAAAGAAAAAAGTGATGCTTTTGAAGCATTTAAAGAGTGGAAGATTTTGATTGAGAATCAAATGGAGCAAAAAATCAAGTATCTTCGCACAGACAATGGCTTGGAGTTTGTAGTGAAGAGTTTAATAATTTCTGCAAGGTTCATGAGATTGCAAGACATAAGATGGTCAGGAATATACCACAGTAGAATGGAGTTGCCAAAAGGATGAATAGAACTCTTCTTAAAAAGCCTCGTTGTATGCTCCTACAAGCCAAAATATCCAAAGTATTTTAGGCTAAAGCAGTTCACATTGCTTCTCATATTATTAATCGATCTCCAGCATTAGTGATTGAATTTAAGATTCTAAATGAGGTATGGTCAGGTGAACCCTCTAACTATTCATACTTGAGATTATTTGGGTGTCCAACTTATTATCATGTAAATGAATGAAAGCTTAAATCAAGGGCTAAGAAAGTCATATTCGTAAGGTATGTGGATGGAATAAAAGGGTACAAGCTTTGGTGTTTTTCTTTACTCAAATTTGTTGTTAGCAAAGATGTTACCTTTGATAAATCCTCTATACTTTATCCTCATAAAGTTTCTATGGAGTTGTTAGGAAATGAGAACAACGAGCAGGTGAACCTTCCGGTAGAGCTTACCAACGAAAAGAATAAAGAGAGTCAAGTTGATGAGTCAAAAGATGTAGATCTTAAAGAACTTTCTGTTAATGAACCATACACAATTGCGAAGGGAAGAGACAAGAGGCAGATAAGGACTAGAATGCTTTACAGAGCAAGCAAATCTGATTACATATGGGTTTATAGCTACAGAAGAAGAGATTAAGGATCTTGGGCGCTCCTCGTATGTTGAAGCAACTTATTGAAAAGATTCTGCATAATGGAGGTTATACATGATGGAAGAGATGGAATCTCTTCACAAGAATCAGATATGGGTCTTAGTTGAAAGGCCAAAGAGGAAGAGGACAATTGGATGAAAATGGGTCTATAAAAAGAAAGAGGGAATTCCAGAAGTGGAAGATGTTAGGTTCAAGGTGAGGTTGGTAACAAAGAATTTTAGTCAAAAGAAGGGAATTGACTACAATGAGATCTTCTCTCCATTCATGAAACATAGCTCAATTCGCATGCTACTAGCATTGGTTGTACAATTTGACTTGAAGCTTCAACAGCTTGATGTCAAAACTGCTTTCTTACATAGTTATATAGAAGAGACAATTTATATAGATCAGCCTGAATGTTTCCTAGCTAAGGGAAAAGAAGATCATGTATGTCAATTGAAAAAGTCTTCGTATGGTTTAAAGCAATCTCCTAGACGGTGGTACAAGAGGTTTGATGCATTCATGACAACACATTGATTCTCAAGGAGTGCATTTAATAGCTGTGTGTATCACAGGAAGATGTCTGGTAACTCAATAATTTATTTACTACTACATATTGATGATATGCTTATTGCTGCTAACAACATCACAGAGATAAATGCTTTAAAGAAACTATTGAGCAAGGAATTTGATATGAAGGATTTGGGAGCTGCAAAGAAAATTTTTGAAATGGAAATTTCAAGAGAATACAGTGTTGTACATCTTTCTTAAAACAGGTACATCGAAAAGGTTCTTGAGAAATTCAATATGCATATGAGCAAGCCTGTAAGTACACTGTTATCTCCTTATTTTTAACTTTCAGAGTTACAAATTCCTCAGTACGAGGATTGGTGGAGCATATGTCAAAGGTCTCTTATGCTAGCACGATTGGTAGCATTATGTATGCTATGGTGTGCACACATCAAGATATTGCTCAATCCGTAAGTGTGGTAAGCAGGTACATGGCCAATCCAGGAAAGAGGCATTGGGAAGATGTCAAGTGGATATTGAGATATCTCAAAGGAACTTCTAATGTTGGACTCACCATTCGAAAAAGTGATGAAGGTATTTCAGTTCTCAATTATATGGATTATGATTATGCAGGGGATGTTGACAGAAGGAGGTCCATAACTAGATATATCTTATATCTTTACTCTCGTTGGTGCTGTTAGTTGGAAGTCGACTTTATAGTCAATTGTCGCTTTGTCTACAACAACTGCAGAATATATAGCAGCAGCAAAGGCAGTGAAAGAAGCTATCTGGTTGAAAGGTTTGGTGGCAGAATTGAGTTTGGTTCAGCTGGAATCAACTCTTAAACGTAATATCAAAGTGCTATTCATTTGATTAAAAATCAAAGATTTCATGAGTGCACCAAACACATTGATATCAGATTTCATTTTATTCGAGATGTCGTTGAAGAGGGTGTTATCAAAGTCGTGAAGGTTATCACAGATGATAACGCTGCAACATGTTGACCAAGATTGTCCCACTTGCCAAGTTTGCACACTGCAAGGACTTGGCGGGAATACGCATCAACTGATGCAACTCTGGAAGAACAATTGCTAGGTGGAGATGGTATGTTCAACAAGGTTTGATTCTTCTTATTTCTTACAACAGGATTGCCCAGTAAGCTTAGGAGTTTTTGTCGGAGTTGTTCATCATGCTCAGAATGCAAACCTAGGTGGAGATTGAAAGAGTTGGTTTGATTTTTTTTTAGGCCTAATCCATGTGGAAGAAAATTCCATTTGCCAATTTACTTGGCTAAGAAATGAACTTGGAGAGCAAGTAAAATTTATGGAGGATAAATTTTATATTTATTTTTCCTTTTCTTATTTTGTGCTTGGAGCCCAAGTTTGGTCATCTATAAAAGGATGACCATTCATCATTGTAAATCCATCCCAAAAATTATAAGAAAATACATTGTAAGAGTAGAGAGTTGAGAGAGCAATTCTCTTAGGTGTATGTGAGATCTCTTCCCTTTCTTTGTTAATAATATAAAGACAGTTCTTCTCTGGTAGATGTAGGATTATCTTGATCCGAACAACATTGAATCTTGTGTTCTTCCTTGTTATTTCTTTCACGTTTCCACTAACAAAATCAAAATCTTAACTTACCTCAATCTGAAGTCTTCTAACTCCCACAAATAGCTTTATTTTTTTCAAAGGTTCTGGATACTCCTAATCTATTAAAAAGTGTACTCTATGGGGTTAAACAAGTCTAACAATATCCACATTGTAATATCAAATGAAACTGAATCAAAGTCGACTAAAAAGCCAAACATGAGGTTGAGATCAAAATCATAATTTTTGTACATTTTCATGTACACCTTCATCTATTTCTAGGCATAAGCTATCAATTTGCCTTTTTATATCAAAACACACCTAAATACCATTTTCTAAAGCATCACAATGCATAGTAAATCCCTTGGCCTCTACTATTAATGTCAACATCGAAGTTGTGGTCAATATAGTCTTGAGCTTCTAAAAGCTCGTCTCACACTCATCCGACCACTTGAATACCATATTCTTTTGGGTCAACTTGGTTAGTGGGATTGCAATAGATGAAAATCTCTCCACAAACTATATGTAATAATTTGTCAATCTTTAGAAACTCTCGATCTTTGTGGGCATTATTGGTCTAGCCCAACCCTAAACTGCCTCAATATTCTTCGGATCCATCATAATACCTTCCTTGGATTCAATGCCTAATATTGCTACTGAACCAATCCAAAACTCATATTTTGAGAACCTGACAAATAACTTCTTTTCCTTTAAGGTTTGAAGCACAATCCTTAAAATTACTTGTGCTTCTCCCTACTACCGGAGTATATCAATGTGTCATCAATAAAGACATTGATAAAAGAATCAAATATGTTCTAAATACTCTATTTATCAAGTTTATAAAGGTTACTGGGGCATCGGTTAGTCCAAAAGACTTGACTAGAAACACATACTGCTCATACAGAGTCCTGATAGTTATCTTAGGGGTATCCTCTACCCTAATCTTCAATTGATGATAATTTGATCTCAAATCGATCTTGAAAAAGATCGAGTCACCCTGAAGCTTGTCAAATAAGTCATCAATACGCAACAATGGGTACTTGTTCTTAATTGTCACCTTGTTTAATTGTCATTAGTCAATGCACATACGCATAAACATCATTCTTCTTCACAAATAATATAGGAGCAATCCAAGAAAAGACACTAGTTCTAATGAACTTTTTTCTCAACAAATACTAGAATTACTCCTTCAACTCTACCGGTGCCATCTTGTACGGTGGAAGAGAGATAGGTTGAGTACCCGACACTAAATCATTTTCGAAATCAATATCACAATTGGGTAGAATATTAAGAAGGCTCTAGGGAATACCTAAGAAAACTCTCATTACTAACATTGACTCAAGGGTAGGATTCTTCACACTAGTATCTCTAATATATTCCAAACATCCTTTGTCACTCCCCTCCTTGGGAGGCATAACTAGCACCTAATACCACATTGGACCTTGAGCTGACTTAGCAAAATGTATGCATCTCTGATGCATATTGGTAGCACAAACAAGAAAACAAATAGGTAAATCTTAGCTTAAAAGAAAGCCCTTAGCTGACAAGGCCGCATTATAACACTTGTAAACATATTCCGCTGACCCAATAACTTTTGCTAATAATATGATCCTATGCGGGTGGACAAGACCACCATACTGTGTAAAACAGATAAAACTGAAGATAAGCATATAT
>JACEIK010001450.1:0-68409 GCA_018107945.1 Datura stramonium | reverse complement strand
ATTATGAGTTTGTTCTGGTCAGCTGATATTACAGGTACAGGAGGCTATAGGCCCAGATGGCCGGAGGCTGTGTTTACAGCCGCTATATAGCCCTTTATTTTCAGGAACCTGAGATAGAGCTAGCCAGGCACTAGATGTGCCTCGGCCCACCAGTTAGTAGTCCAGGTCCTTCTAGGGTACCAGATGCCAGTCATACCCCCCAAGGCGGGGCGTGACAAAAACCTCTCGCACGTGGATCTGCATAATTTGGAGGAATCGTCCCTATCATGTTCAAACGTTTCAATTTCTCGAACAAGCTTGTGTAAGACTCTCCAATTGGTGTGAAATTATCCCTAGGCCTCTGATCCCCTCCATATTCATTCCTTGGACAAGGGTTTATGGTGCTCGAAAATTCTAAGGAGAAGGACAAGGGTTTAGATACATTGGTTCTCGCCATTGAGTATGACTTGATGGTCGGGCATATGGTTGTTCACTATAGGCTGCATATTGAGGTGGGACAATAGAGTTTTGAGGGTTTTTCATGGGGTAATAGTGTTGGGATGCATCTAGAGAATAGTTTTGGATGTAGTGATGTGGTATTCTCTTAGGACCTTGTCTTGGTCCTTGCGTGACCATGGCTACATCATCCTTCTTATTCTTGATCCCAAAATTCCTTGAACCATTCTAAATCTCTTGTGTAGTTTCCCTCAAAGCAGCATAACTTAAGATTTTGTTCGACGCAAGTCCTTCTTCCACCATTTCTCCCATTTTCACCACATCACTGAAAGATCTACCCACAGCTGAGAAGAAATAGCTAAGTAAGTGGGATCTTGAGCTTGACCCGAGCAGCTTGCTCTCTCCATCTGATTCCATACTCACGAATGATTTCATTAGGCTTCTTTGTCAATATGGTAAATAAAACATGATTTGGAACAATGTTTATATTATACTAATAATGTCGAATGAATGCTTGAGCCATGTCATCCTATGTGTACCACTACTAGCATCTTGATGAGTGTACCATTCAGAGGCTGACCCACTCAAACTTTAACTGAAATAAGTCATCAACAACTCATTCTTGTCACCAGCTCCTCTTATCTTATTACAATAACCTCTCAGGTGGCTACCGGGTCTCCATGCCTATTGTATAATTCAAACTTTGGCATTTTGAAACCTGTCGGTAATTGAACATCTGAGAACAGACATGAATATCTGTAGGACACATTTATCGGTCCTCCTATACCCTATATATTTCTTAAGGCTTATTCCAAGCTTTTAACCTTCTTGGATATCTCATCCTGCTCCTCCGTCCTATTCGATTTTTCATTCTTGATGGGCAAATCATACTGAGGATTATGATTATATGGCCTAGGGGCCATGAAGGTCATTTTTGGGGAATAATACTGACCATCATAATCATTAGGCTGAGACTCATTATTGGTCCTGGGTATGGGAGGTGGTTGCGGGATTGTATAAACGGAAGTAGCGAGTATGATAAGAGGAGTATTTCTGGGTGGTGCAACTGGAGGTCGTACGTATCTGCATTACAAGAACTTGGTGGAGGCCATCAGAAGAACTTGGNGGTGGTGCAACTGGAGGTCGTACAGTGAAAGTACCCGCCACAGTAGAAAGATTATAGGATGGAGAAAATCCAGGAGGATAAAGAGGGTCAGTTGTTCCGGAAGGTAGAGCTTGGGTAGAAATTGGTATGGTGGGAATGCCTTCTGAAAAGTCCTGAGGTAGTGGAGGTGGAGGTTGACCAATCATCCAAGCCTGATACACATGAGCCAATTGTTGTTTCAACCTTCTCACTTCCTCAAGTGACCCGGACTCTTGTTCAGTCAATTGACTTTGAAGTTCATCAGTAATCAAAGTGTTCCTATCTTCGGCCAATTGATACTTTTTCTTTTGATCTTGTGAAGTGACGGTGCTCTGCCTGCGTGCCACAAACCAACTACCTTAAACTAATTGGATAGTAGATAGAAAATGTGTTGGGATTGAATTTTTTTTTTTAAAAAAAAGAACTCATTTACTTTTTAGGATCACTGGACCCGCGAAGAGTTGTCCACGTATTTCACATCAAGAGAGGAGAATTAGGTATGCGTAGTTCATCCATATTGGATAGTTTAAGAAAGTTTTGAAGCTTGAAATCTTCCTTGAAAAAATACAATTTATTTTCGTAAGATAGATATGAAAGAATAGTTTTGATTTTTTTTAAAGAGCTATGTGAAAGAAAAAAGAATAAATAATGAATTGCTAAGAAAGATAAAGTTTATTTTTTTGAAATTATCATTTTTAAGGAATGCATAAGAACTTCTAAAACAAGAATTATATATATGTTTTTTTGAAAAGTCAAGAGTCGAGTAAATCTAGAGCTTAACAAAACAGGCATAAAAATTAGGGAAATGCTTCTCTCTTCTGTTTTACCAATTAATCTAAAAGCTGGTTAACAATAAAATAAGTATCCTCAAATAATATTACAAATAGCACATAACATACACATATTGGTCAAATATAAAAGCTACCTGTCCTAGATGGACCCGACCCGAGTGCCGAATCCTGCTAAGTAAAATACATATGATACAGATAAATCGGAGCCTATTAGGAATACCATTGCATGTAGATTATTATACTAGGTTTAATATCCTAATGGAATAGGTGTCTAGAATGGCTGTAAAATGAGTGGACAACTCGAGTCGGGAAGGGACAACTTACCAGTAGTAGCACTTTCCAGCCTCACTGTTGGTCCTCCCCACCCTAAAACACATGTGACTAAATATCCTTCCCAGAAATATTATCGCATTTCCGCTATCTCAAAGAAAGTCTCGGGAGCGTAACCGCGTCTTCGAGTGCACAGTGTGTGGAGTGTTCAGAAGACTCAGATGGGTGCGCGAGAGAAGACAATTTATATTACAATTTAAATAATATCAAAGCAGTAAATGAGTGGTCAAGTAGCAAATATCCAAAGTCAAGTAAAGCCAAATAAGATCGACATATCAAAGCTTGAATTCTGATTTGTATTTACAAAAGTCCCAAGCAAAAGAGTCACCAGAACTGTCACACCCCCTTTTTTTAATGATAATCTCCCGTCCGAAGGTGGAAGATGATTTTATTATTAAAGAATTTTTTCAATTGAAGGGACGTATTGAGAAGGGATTAATTTTATTTATTTAGAGTCGCTACTTGAAATTAAGTTTCGGTGTTTCAAAGTCACCTTTTTGAATCCCTATTTAAAAGAAAATGACTCTTATTTTTGGTCCATAAAAAAAAGACCGGATAAGGAATTCTGTTGACCGAGGGGAAGGTGTTATGCATCCCTCAAGTCTCGTGGTTCTAGCACATTCGCTTTATCGATTTACATTCGGCTTAACTCAATTTTGGATACATTATGCTTAAGAAGTCATTGGTTCGCCTTCTCGGCTCATTTTAAAACTTTTTAAAATTAATTTAAATTATTAATGTGCGGCGTACTGGTAGCGTTTTTCAGTCTTACCACAGATCATTGATTTGTATCTCGCGCCTTTTGAATCATTTATGAGTCGTCTCATTTTACCGCGCCTAAGGAAACGACTAACGCACTTAAAAAGTCTATCCACCATATTAAATCGGCTTCAAATATAGTAGATGAATTTTATTTAAATGACTTATCAGTAGCAGTGCTTTCCGACCTCATCGTTAATTATCAAATTAATTAACTAATTTCTTAGGGTTGGGAACCCAATCCTTTCCTTTACTGATATTAATTAGGCCCAGAACATTCGCTATCTTAAGAAGCTAATGTTAATATTCCATACATCACCTGGTTCATAAACGACCTTCATTGTTACAAAATAATTCGGGGCATACCCTGGATAAATACATAATATTCAAAAGCAAGTAAAAGCATATTTAAAACCAAATCGATCTAAAAGTTTATCTACCAACTCCAAGGTTATCTGAAAATATTTAGAGCATGAAAGGAAAGGTAAAAATACTATATCAATCTCATATTGAAAATCAATTATAACAGCCCGCTAATGAATAAATCAATTTAAACCCAATTATTTTTTAATTATTTTAATACCACCACGACCCCATTGTTATCACTGTCCCTTTTCAATTTGGTATTCAAATTCTCTGTTGCATAAATAATATGGACACCCAGAATGAACTTGATATGAATAGCACTTGCATACACTTTAAAACATTAATTATAATAAAGCACAAAACACTAGGAAACTATCACAAATCACCAATTCATCAAATGATTAAATATAATCCTACAACATATGAACTAATAATAAAATTGGAGAGAAAATATAAGAAATGAACCTTAAATAGAAACAAACCATTTTGCTTCTGTTTCGAACTCAAATTGGAGCCACAACCGCGGATTTCGACTCGCTAGAAACCTCAACTCCATTATTTAGATCTGAACACCCCGACCTGGAGATCACTGTAAAACAACAAATATATTCTATCGACGAAAGGAGAGGGTGAACATTTGGTGTGTTTTAAGTGGAGAAGATGATGGGTATTAGTGGTGTAACAACTGTTTTGAAATAAAATGGTAAAAGAATGGTCGATGAGAGTGATTCGGTAACTGACAGTGAAAGAAGGACGGTGTGATGGTGATTTACGCAGAGGTGCCGCTTCCCTGTTAGTTTCGGCCTATTTATATGAGAGCCTGTGCACTCTTCCTCCTCCTCCNATATATCTAGGTAAGTGTACAAGTGAGTAAAAGTATTAGTGTGTGTAGTACGAGTCAGCAAGTCCGAATGAGAAGAAAAATCATCCCCAGATAATTGTTCTCCCTCCCTTCATCATCATTATTTTCTAGAAAATTGTGTGTGTGAATGTATAATGTGTGTTTTTGTGGAGAGAAGAAAAGAAAAGATAAAAAAAAAATGGTGAGGTGTGTGCAGGTGAGTAACTTGTAGTGAAAGAAGAGAAAAGAAATCGTGAGGTCTGTGTGATGTGAGTGGGTGATCATGTTATGATAAGAGTACGATTTCAGAATGAATGCATGTAGCCCTCTACTTACACTTAAAAACTTATGATATATTATGAACTGTTTTAAATGATTTATTTTACTTAAGCGGTTTTACTTACCTTGCATACTTGGTACATTCCACGTACTAACCGCATACTTTCTATGCTACATCATTTCATGATGCAAGATTCGTTTCCCAGGTTTAGCCCCATTCGTAATTGCTTATCAGAGTTAGCACCTGCGTGAGTGGCGAGTCCTCATCTTTCGAGGACTAGACTTTCAGTTTCATATCGTATTTCAGTTTCATGTTTTGAGGAGTTAGTTGGGGTCTTGTCCCATCAACTCATCTATACTAGAGGCTTTCGAACTTATGTATGTATATCTTCAAATAATATTCTGATGTGTCGTTGTATGAGACTTCCGTTGAGTTTATAATTATATTTTCTTCATGTTTATTGGATGAGTTAGCTGTACGCTTATGCCATGGGTCGACTTGGGATCCTCTCGGGGTCCCTTGTCTCGTTTCGAAGATTCGGGTCTGCGCTGGGTCGTGGCACCAAGGTAGGTTCTTCTATGTTGTTTGTATACCAGGCTTATGGGGGCCCGGTTAGATTCTTGTTTGCTTATATAGACTTGTTGTTTAGATAATTCAAACAGTGAAGGTATTCAGGTTAAATCCTTACTCTCTTCCTTTAATTACTACAGTTTTACCAGCTTTCAGTCAGTTATTATCTTTATGCCTTATATATTCGGTACATGTTGTACTGATGCCCACAGGGGGTGCTGCATTACTTGCTTGAAGGTGCGGATAGACGCGGTTCAGGACGTCCTAGCCTTCAGCTAAAGTCAGTAGTCTATTCGGTTCCTTTCCTCCGGAATTGAAAGTTAGTAGAGGTTCGTACTTTTGATGTATAGTTTTGGGTAGGTCGGGGCCCTGTGTCGACCATTATATCACTCCTAGAGGCTTGCAGACTGTTGTACATTTCCTGTGGTTAGTTGCTGTTGGCCGTGTGGGGCCTGTGTATGCTTTATTTCCTGCGATTAGCCGTGTGGGGCCTTGTTTAGCTGTTAGTTAGCGGCCTTGTCGGCCATAGCGTAGTTTAATGCCTGATTTACTTTTCAGTTATAACCAGACAACATGGTTCCTTGTTGGCCCGCATAGGATCCCTGTTATGGTATTGTTGTGGTCAGCTATCTTCTTTTACAGGTGGCCTTATCGGTCAGGGGATGTACTTACAGCCGAGATATAACCCATTTGTTTCTTGAATTAAGTGTCAAACGTGCCCCAGTCTAGTCAGTTTAGCTCAAATCAGTAGGGCACCAGGTGCCAGTCATACCTCCCAAGGTGGGGCGTGACAGAACAAAACAAAGCCTATTGTTCGGAAGGCCTAAAATAGGCCCACCATGTCTTGCCAAAATTCCTCTCTTCCTATATCCTACCACAATCTAGAAAATTATGAGGGTTTCCTAATTGTGCATTGGCGGCCTTTCCTCCTCCATGGCTCCTCACTTGAGCTTCCAGCCCATGTGCTTACTGCTATGGGTGTTTCATCGTCCCCCTCTTGTACTTCTTCATCTTCACAACTCAAAGAGGTGAGAGTTCCAACTATTTTCTAAAATGTCACCAATATCTTGACTGAGATGACGATTCTGTTTTAGGTAAACTCGGTGGAAGATGATGGCATAGGTTTCCTTCTGATTCCAGTAGCCTCAACATGAAGGACGAGTATGGGGGAAAACTGGTTGCCCTCAGCCTCTTTCTTCGATGTGTTATCTGGTGATTTGGTGGTGTTTCCTCTCTTTTGCTGGTATCTGGTTCTCCTTTTTGTTGTTGTTTAGCCATAGGCTAGATAGGCTTTGATTAGCTTTAATTTACCAATCTTGGTATTATGTAAATTCCAAGATAGCTGTGACCCAAGCTGTAATGTTCTCTATCGAACTTCTCTAGTCTCCTTGTTTTAATTCGCATGTATGGGGTTTGCATCTTATTTAAATTTAAGATTTTTCTGCATGTTGATGGTAGATCTTGAAAGTTGTAGTACCTGCAAACTCCATTCACATTAAAGGCACTGTTAGCAATAATATCTCCAAGTTGATTTGCCTCTCTGTATGTGTGATGTATGTCCACCTGTAGCTGATTAATCTTCCCTTTTATTTCCTCCATAATTTTCACTATCTCCCATGGCAGTCTCCATTCTCCCACGATATTCTCCACTCTCCCACTAGCATCTTCTGTAAGCTTAAGGAGTCTGTTCCCAAAACAATGTGACTGCTTTGATTATTGATACAAAAATTCATGGCATGCCATACTGCCATAATTTCGGCCTTCATATTAGTAGTCACTCCTATCTCTTGCGCTTCTGCATATATCAAATCGCCATTCCCATACCTGATAATAAATCAATAAGTACTCATTCTTGGATTACCCCTGCAAGTCCCGTCTGTGTTACAATTGACCCAATTTACTGTGGGAGCTTCCATCTAACCACTTTATAGTGAATTCTAGGTATATATTGGGAAATATAATCAACTGTGCTTCCCCATTTGTCTGGGACATTCATCCAGGGATAGGTAAGCTTAATAAACCGCCTCATATTCTATTGGGTGGTTTCATTAAACTTGTAGAAGTTCACCTCTTTCCCATGTCTCCTGTTATTCCTCATTTTCCATAACTCCCACATGATAGTAGCAGGTATAGCCTTGAAGGCTGCCTTCAACTTGGTAGGGACTGGTTGATTCCATCATTTAATGATTATTTGGTGTAAAGTCAGTCCTTCCATATGGATACCTGCACATGAAGCAAACTGCCGTCATAGCTTTTGGGCTATATTGGCTATTAGAAATAAATGTGTTGTAGTCTCCTAGTGATATTGAATGCAACAGTAGCATCTAGGTGCAACTTGAATATTCATTCTTTTCAAGTTGTCATCTGTAGCTATTCTTCCTTTCCATACTCTCCACAAGAAGAAACTGATCTTAAAAGGCAATCCCTTCAGCCACATGTTAGAACTCCAACCCACTTTCTCCCTTCTGCTCCTTAATAATTCATAAGTTGAATTGGAAAGTATCCATTAGAGTTTCCCATCCACCAGGCTTTATCTATCTCAACATTATTTCAAACATGAAAATTCTCCTTAATATGATCCACCATATCCTCAGACACTAAATCTCTAAGCTTCTGTAAATTCCATCCCGCTTCTTCAGTAAAGTATCTAACTTCTACTTTTACTTCCTCTGCTCTATTCTCCTCAATAAAATAAAGTGCCCCTTATTGAGTCCACTTATCACACCAAAAGCTTGAATTTCCTGATTTTAGTTGCCACCAGATATCTTGTTTTGCCTCCTCTCTAATCTGAATCATTTTTCTCCAGGTCTGAGAAGCTCTAGAACCTCTTGCCAAAAGGGGGTGTACTTCTTTGCAGTAGTTATTCCACATAAAATTACTCCATAAGGAATTTGTATATCTTCTAAAGTTTCACCAAAGTTTTGTACTAAGAGCCCTTGAGACATCATGCAATGACTTAAAACCCAAACCCCCTTCATCCCTAGGATAAGCCATCTCTTCCCAGGCAACCCAATGTTTTCCTTTAATGCCTCCGGACTTGCTCCAGAAAAGTTTATTAAAAATCTTATGAATCTAATCCAGTACTCCTTTTGGAGGGGCCATAGCAGACAACAGATAAATAGGAATAGATTGCAGTACATGGGAAATCAGCACATACCTTCCTCCATATGATAAGAATTTATTCTGCCATGTCAAAAGCCTCCTAGTAATCTTCCTAATCAAATCTTTATAATATACTTTCTTTTGTCTTCCATAAAAGACAGGGCATCCCAAGTAAGTGAAAGGAAAAGTCCCCTGAGTTATCCCAGTCCATCTCCTCAACTTCTTGCCCACCACTGTTGGGGTCTTTTCATGGAGGTAAAAGAAGCTTTTGGCTTTGTTAATCATCAGCCCTGATATCTTCTCACATCTACTCAAAACTCCCATCATTTTAAAAACAGACTTCTTGTCCCCTGAGCAAAATAAAATGGTGTTATCAGCATAGGAAAGATGATTAATGTGTGGACTCCATTTTGACATTTCAAATCCCTTAAACTCCGTGTCTTCATGCAGTTTGTTCAAGACCCCTTGATAAAACTTCAGCTGCTATGATGAATAAATTAGGTGATATAGGATCAACTTGGTTTAACCATCTATATGATCTAAAAAACTATGGGACTTCCCACTAATTAGGACTGAGTACTAATTATTGGACAACAATCTCCACACCATGTCAATAATCACCTCAGAGAATCCAAACCTTCTAAGAACTTTTGTAAGGTATATCTATGAACTCCATCATAAGCCTTTGCCATATCCAGTTTCACCACCACATTTTGCCATTGCATTTTCAGATTTATATCTCTAATAATCTCCTGAGCAAGAAAAACATTTTTAGTGATGTTTCTGCCTTTAACAAATCCCAATTGATTCTTAGAAATGATAAATGCAAAGTCTGACTCATTCTGTCATGCAACATCCGTGATAAAACCTTATTGATGAAGGTACTAAGACTAATAGGCCTAAGATTTGTAAAAGTAACCACATTCTCTTTCTTTGGGATTAGCACAGATTAGTGTGGATAATAAATTTTGGGATATCAAATCAATAAAAGAAAGCCCTCACCATTCTTATAATATCTTCTTCAACAATCTCTCAGCATGCTTGAAAATTTTTTTCAGAAAAACCATCTGGTCCACTAGCACTATCTCCTCTAAGATAAAAAACTACCTTCTTAACCTCATCCACCTCTGATAATTTAATCATGTCCTCATTTTGTTTCCTTGAGATAGTAACAGGAATATTATTCAAGAGCTTCTCATCAGTGCTTGTACCTTCTTCTCTGAACTGTTCATCAAAAAAAAAAAGCCACAACCGCATCTTCAATATTTTCATTAGTGTTTCAAATTTCCCCTTCTGAAGACTGAATCTCCTTTATCTTAAGTTTCCTTCTTCTTCCCTTAATATAAGAATGAAAGAACTTAGTATTTTTATCTCTCTCATTAAAACACTTCATTCCTGCCTTCTACCTCCAATACTCCTACTCCAAGAAAAGGTATTAGATCTGCCTCTATTTTGTTAAGATCCATTCTGTTCTTTGGAGTTGGCTGAATCTCCACCTGAGCTTCTTTGGCCCTAATTACATCTTCCAATGTTGCCACTTATTGAAAAATATTTCAAAAGTATTTTTGCTCCATATTGAAAGAACCCTTTTCACATTCTTCAATTTAGCCAAAAATTCTAAGAAAGAATTACCCACAAAATCAAATTTTCAATTTTCTTTTACCACTTCCTTAAATTGTTGATGCTTAGTCTAGAAATTAAGCAATCTGAAAGGCTTCACTGCTTGCTCCTCCTGTGTGTTACATTTAACATGTAATGGTGCATGGTCCGATCCTTGTTTTACCAGGTGTGTTACCTCAGTTGATGGCAGAATGTCTAATAGTTCCTGATTGTCTGAAATTCTGTCCAATCTTTTAAATATGCAGCCTTCTTCAATCCTACTATTTCACCAAGTGTATCTACTACTGAGTCCTCATTTCAATTAAAGCACAATTACTAATACAATGTGAGAAATCATTTTCTTCCCCTTGTGAAAAAGGAAGACCTCCCAAGTTTTCATCTTCATTGAGAATGACATTGATGTTCCTCCAACAATTCAAGGGTCCATTAATATTATCAGATAAATATATTTTTGTTTGATATTATTTATAGTAATTTAACTTTTAATTTTCTTTATGTTATTTTATATGAAAGTATCTGAAATGTTTTAAAAAATAGTTTAGAACAATTTGGGATTTTAGATTTAAAACCTCAATTTTTAAAAAGTCTCCCCCACATACGTGGGACTTTTACTTTCTTGCTGCCCAGGACAAACTATTCAACATTTAATTATAGGCCAATACTTTGGAAGCAGTGGGACCGGCCTTGCTTTAGATTAAATTAGTACCATCAAATCAGTCTATAATAATCATTTTTATAATAGCATTTTATTAAAATGATTTATTTATTTTTTGTTAAATTAATTTTTATGTTATATTAACATTTTTATATATATAATTAAAAAAATCAAAAAAGATAAAAAAATTAAAAAAATTAAAAAAATTAAAAAAATTAAAAAAATTAAAAAAATTAAAAAAATTAAAAATATTTTTAAGTTTTTTTAATTTTTTATAAAAAATATTAAAATATATATAATAATTATCATTAATGTCTTTGTGGTAAATTTTAAATAGAAATATCTAAAAATCATGTCTTTCTGAAACGGCCTCGCCCGATGCCATTTCGGGATCTATAGCAGCAGACGAGTGGGTTATTCCTGAATTCGAGATCGAACTAGACTCTTCTTTATGCTGAGCTGCTTCCAACATGTGGAGCCGAAGATCTCACTTGTCACAGACAAGTATATAAAGTGCCGTGGGATAGAATGGAAGAGTCTATGAGTCATACTCATATATTGTATAATAATATTTTATAAAAATATTATGTATAAAGAAATATTAAAATGTTTATGATGATTATCATTAATGTCACGAGTCATAGTAAATTTTAATGAAATACACAAAATCAAAAAAATTGTATTTAAAAATGGTGTCCATTACTTTGATCATAACTTCATAAAAAAAACTATACGATGTTTGCTCTTTCTTTAAATTCTTACTGATTAATTGGTCAATAAATATATGTTTTTTCTTGATATAAAGTATGGAATTTATTATTTATATATTTTTTTATTTATAATAAATAAATAAAATCTAAATATCAAATATTAAAATATATATACGTATATATATATATATATATATCACTTTAATAACTATAAAATTTTTAAATATCGTGATTTGACTGTACACCAATAATAAAGGTCTTATTTAGGATTAGTCATTTTGAAGCTATTCTTATACTTAAACATTATCTAAAGTTGCAGATTTATGAAGGGGAGTGGAAAGATTACTTAAAGATTCAACTGCGGCATAATATTAGAATTTTTAATATATTTAAACACGTCTTACGTTTATTTGTCACAAAAATTTACAGGCTCATGATGTTTACATTGTTGGTCAATAAATATATGATTACACATATTGTAACTTATATTGTTATTGCTAAATCATAACTATTAAATATATATTTTAACCTTAATTTTTGACTTAATTATAGTAAAGTAATGGGCAATATAAACACCAAAAAAAAACAAATATACTTTTATATTTATTTCTTTGATAAATATTAAGTTGAAATAGGTACTTTATAATATAGGTGAAAATTAAAAATACATATTAAATTTAAAAATCAAAATTAACTAATTAATAATTAACTAAACAAATAAAAAAAATAAAAAAAATAAAAAGTTAAAATGCTAAATTTAAAAAAATATTCTTTTATATATTTGAAATATAACTTTGAAAATTTTAATTGTTATATTATGATATTGTCACTTCTTGTTATTTATTAATTTGATATATTTATTTATTTATACTCATTTCTTTGATACCTTTCTTCTTGTTTTTATTTAAAATCGAAAATCTATATATTTCCCAAAATGATTTAATAATAAAAAAAGTTGGTATAAATATTGCAAATCAAGCTAGTCTTTTCACGGATAAGTCTTCTTCTCGACAACACATATTTTAATTCTGATTTTAATTTAAGAATTTTCTTATGTATGCACAACTTTTTCTCTTCATTTTAAGAGTTTCTACCAGATATTATTCTTCTATCAATTTGGTTAGTGGGACTAATTTTATCAAGATTAGCTCCAGAGTGTATCATATGTCTTCAAAATTAGTACTATTTGACACCTTTTGAAGCCAAATTATATTTTTAATTAAATTTATTATTTTATATTTTGACGTATTTAGCAAGAACATCCTTATAACTAGTGTATATATAAAGGAACAGAACAATTTACTAGTTCACATGTTTATAATATTTTAAATATAAGTTATTTTCCTCTTTTTCCTTATTATACTCAATTGAACCTGGATAGCACTTTTTTAAGCTAAGAGCCTGAATCCCTTCCATTGTGAGAAAAACTGTTTTAGACTGGACTTGTGAATGAAGATATTAATTCGTACTTCTAAATACAAAATTATTGGCACGTTAACTTTCCGGCGGTACAAGTGATGATATTAATTTCTTATTACCTATGGAATACAAGAATTATGAGTCTTTGATATAATTCTAAGGAGAATCATACTTTAAAAGTGGCTATTAAGGTAGGAGGTCTAAGCATTATATAATCTCCACATCACCTCCCCGAATTAAATGATGTAGGACTCAAGTCCTAAACATTGCAATAGGATAATAACAGAGTTAATTTTGGCAATAGAATTATATGAATTACCCATTCATCCATATCCTTGACAACTTCACTCTAGGTAACTTTCCTCTACTAGAAGCAGGTAGCTCCTTTCCCAGGGTAGTCCTTTTCGAGTCAGTGTCGGCTCCATGGTGGTGGGTAGCTCACGGCTCCATTGATACAACCTAGAAGAACCATACCCAAAAAGCTAGCTATTAAGGTAGGAAATTCAAAAATTATAAACCCCATATCTCTCTATTTAATCAATGGTATTTGGGCTCAACTCCAGTACCTTACAATGGGATGATACGGCTCTACGTAGCAGGTCACGAGTCAAGTTGGTTAGGTCTTCCCTTCTTCTCAGTGATCTAAATTAATAGAGAAATGAATTGATAGTTGAAGATTGTAACATGATTGTGTGTCGATACTTGAAAATGTGAAGTGAGAACAATTATAGGTTTAAATTCAAATGTCAAGAGATCATAGGATGACTATAGAGTAATTATATTTTGAACTCTACGATAATTACAATTATTTGACAGAATGATATCACATTTTTATTTATTCCGAGGGTGATCCACTGATAATAATGTGCATATCTAAATTTGGGGCCGAGGTGCATGGCCCAGCTACTATGATATTAGGGGGTTAAGGCCTTAAAGAAGAGCAACAAAAAGTCAATAAGACTACAAAATTATTGACCAACATTTTGTTATTATTATCATTTACAATATTCACAAATCACAGAATTTAGGTGAAAACAGAAATGTCATTCTAAGTTAAATCACACTAATAAGAAGGTTATACTATCAGTTTGGGGTGTTTATCAGATCAACACTAACTTATCATAATTGAGTGATATAAAAAATTTAAAAATACATTAATTATGATTGAGAGATAATTATGTATGTTTACAAAATATGTAATGCCTTCGTTAGTTTTATGTAAATTGCCGGTATGAATAAATTTGTACCCTAATAAAAATACGGCATATAGGATTCCCAACAGTAAGGGTGTGTTTGTTGTGACATAAAAAATGTAATCCGATAAAAAGTAATTTTTTAAAGAAAATAAGTTTCTTACTTATTTTTCTAGTGTTTTGTATATAGAAAAATATTATCCAAGAAAATTAATATATAATCTAGTAAATACTACGGGGTGGGATGTGGTAGAGGAGATGAAGTTTGGGGGTTGGTGGGGATGTCAAGCCCCAAACATTGATAAGTGGACAGACACTCAGTTGTAATACCTAGTACCTAGGAAGGAATTTTGGCGATAGGTCTTTTCCGTGTTGTAAAGTATAGTTGGTGTATGAGGTCTGCTAAGCATATAAGGGTCCGGGAGTTGGAAATGACAAAAGTGGGAAATGCGAGAGAAATTTCACTTTACGAGATTAGCCATAAATAAATTACAAGGCGATGATCCTATGAGTTGTGTATCCTGCGCCAGATGACGAGATATTCTATGTTAAATAGATTGCTCACAAACAACATATAAACGGTAGATGGAATCTCTGAAGTGTACATTTGAACCATAAATGGAAGTTCTACTTTTCCTAAGCTGTGTTTAAGGTTACGGAGATAACCTATGAAATGCAGTGGAATCCATAGATAGATAAGAATCAATTTGCCTCTTTGACATCGTTTAATCGATTCTTGAATCATTATCTGTCCCCATCGTAAATGGAGATCAAGATAGGAGTTCTGCTGATTAGAATACGAAGTAATCCACGAGACCATATTTTGAAATTTTCATTCCTCATTGACTCAAAGTAGAGATTTGAGAGAGTGAAATCCACCCAATTCAACTTACGATTGGATTTATAGATCCCGAGATGCAATCCGTTCCATAACAGTGACTCAATGCTTGTCAAGTTCATCTTTTCCCCCTATGTCTATAAGTAGACCATCGATTCATATCATTTCTTCAACTTCAACAGGTAAAACCAGGACTTCTTCCTTCTCTCCAAGCTATCCTAGCTCTAAGGTAAGTTCCTCCAAGTTCTCCCATAAATTAGTGTTGCATGCAAACTTAGATTTGTAAACCCTAACTTCTACTCTCTTAGGGTTTCGAGGGCAAAATCCTCTCTCTATCCCAAGGGACTTGGAAGCCCTTCTCTCAAGCTTACACTAGTGATCTTCTCTAAACATTAAGGTATGTAAGGCTACCCTAAACATGGGACATCATGCTCTTTCCGCTATTTTTCACAACCTACCCTCATACAGAAAGCTTTTAATATAGGATTTTAGAAGTTGTTCCATGATTGGATGATTTCATGTCTAAAAAGTTTAAACTTTTCATATCTAGCATTACTTATTTGGAATCTATCTTATGATTGAATTTTATGAAGTTTTAGAGTATTCATAAAAATATTAAAAATAATCATTTGACCTTATGAGTTAAGATTTAGAATTTTGGGATATTTTGAGGATTATTGCTATATGTATTTAGTTAAGACACTCTTACATGTTTGGAACTATATTGCAATGATTTTGGCCAATTATACTCATGATTTATACTTGAATTGAGAAATTGTTGTTTTAGCATGACTATGAATTTCAAATGTTAAAAGCATGATTTATAAATTGTTTAGGTCCCTTATTATTTTAAAGTATAAGTATATATATGTATGCTCAGTTGAGCTCAGGGCTCGGTTCATGCCTTGAAGGCATACTTTCGAAGATAGAGCCCTTATAAGGCCAAGCTTTCGGAAACGGCTATCGGTTAGATTTTAAGCCCAGGTTCACACAATTATTAGTATTTTTATATTGGAGTAAATGTGAATGGCATGAACCTCTGAAAAATTTAAATAGAAGCTTACATTTCTTTGACATAGGGTAGAAAGAAAGCTGGAGGCAGAGCTGAGGTGTGTCTCTACAGATTTTAAATGCCCCCAAAAGTAGTGGATGATTAAGAAAATCTTGTTAGAAAGTCGGTTCGGTTTCAAGCTACGAAGATAGTTGGTGGCTTAGCCGATCTAGCCATAGGGATTGGACTCAAGTATCTACATGAGTACGAGTACTATGTGGTTATGCCATGACCTCCATGGTATTTTCAATGAGTACAGCAATATCGGTATTTTTAGACATTATTTCCAAATATAGGTTTTAAAAGGGAAAATGCATGTCTTTTCTTTCTAAACCCTATTGATAGTTTTATTCATAATAAGTGCCAGTATGCTCCTTTGACTGATTGCTTGTTACTTCTCACCTCTCCAATCATATCTGTCTAAGGGTACAGTGGGTGATGATGGAGGGCGGGGGCGTGGCCTACGGGGTGGGGCCCGCCAGGCGTCTCCATCATTAGATCTCACGCTAAGAATACCAAAGCTCCACTACGTCCTAACCCTCTTGGCCTCTCTCTCCCTCTTTTTCATCTATTCCTCCTCTGCCACCCGCCTAAGCATAAATCATCAAATCAGAGAATCTATGTTGCTAATAAGCATAGTGGTCCTGCACTCTTTGACCGACAAATGCGGAGACCCCATTCACGAACTTGCTCATGCGAAGGCCCTTGACTCTGCAACCATCTCACAGGAGCATACTTAGACCCCGATTGGGTGAACTTAGAGCATACTCCTGAAGAGCAGTCATGTCATTAACTTCAAATTGAAGAACTTTGTTGCCTTTGCTTCCCAAACTCTCGAGGAAAGAACTTGTCCAAGAAATCCATGATGAACTCATCCCAACCAATGGGAGCTACACCTACTCAAGATCCTCTTTCCAGCGCGAAAACTAAATGTGAGCTATCCCTCCCGGTGATAGAGGAAAATCCGCACTCTCCTCTCTCGAAACTCTTATAATATGGATAATTGTCTAGATCTCCTGTGAACTCATGATCCTCGTCACTTTAGAACCACTAGAGTCGGCGGGTTAATCTTGGTGAAGTCTCATACCCTAGCCACTACCGCATTCCCGTGTTTTAATTGTTCACGTAGACATGAGCCTCTTTTGGTGGGGCCCGGGCTTTCATGCTTTTTGCACCAATATGCAGAAACGACATCCTTAAACTCAACAAGAGTCACTTATTCAAAGGGATCGTTTGGAGATGGTGGAGACTGGTGATACTATCCATTTTATTCCCATGGCCATTGTCAGTTTCTCTTCCATTGACTCTATAGGGAGGCATATTTTAATCATATAACACGGGGTTAGACCGAGTAAGAAGTTTGACTTCATCGCACGATATAGATCATGAAAGAAGTAAAGTTCTTAAGACCTCTCGTAGCCTCTTCATCATAAATGTGGTTCGTTCATACCCGTTGAAAAAACTCTACTTAGGCGATTGTACACTAAACCTAATGCTACGATATCAAATTTATCACGATTCCAACATGTTTTGCGGACTACGATATTGGACCTAGAACCACGAATGCCTTCAAGATAACCTATGACATATACATAGTATGATTAGAAGCATATAACTAAGTGGAAGTAAAACATATAATTAAGTATGTCTTTATGATTTTGTGAGCTAATAAGATCAACTTATTTATATGTTTTGGAGTTAAGACTCCCCACTACGACATGATATATTTTGGAGTCAAATTCCCCATGTTGGTTCAGACTATGCATGTGATTGTGATTTCAACTTCGTTGAAAAATGATGCGAGCTCTTGTGCATATTTTTGGGAGTAGCTTCTAGCACCAAGTTGGCTTGGGGTTTCAAGGTTCCAGGTCTCGAGAACCACGCACTGTGTAGGTTTATATATTTATTTGGACCTCTCAAGAGAGTTTTCCGCTTGAGGGCCTTCGGCTTGATATCCATGTCATGGCGGCACCCTTGGCCACGACAAGGCCGGATGGCTCTGCCCGCGAGTGTGATAATTTGAAGGGTATCATGTAAGCTCTAGTGATGTTGTCGTTATGATGAGTCTCCCATTGTTCCTCATTATTTTAGTTATTCATGTTCATGACTTATGATATTGTGATTTACGGTAAGTTGACAATGATAAGTTTATGAGTTTTATGATTTCGGCTATGACAGTTACATATGATTTCTATTTTTAGCTTTGGGTGTCTATTGAATATGATATTCATATTATGATTGTACATGTTTCATATTCGTAAATTTATTATGCAATCGCCTCTCATAATCTTATGATTTATGTTTATATGTATGATCATTTCAATTAATATTTACTTGAACATGTTTTGCCTTACATAATCGGTGCATTCTAAATATGGCTGCTGCTTCTTGTAATATTTCCATGATACATGTTGAACAATCAGGGCCAGTTGCGTCGTTATTCTAGCTCCCCTGCAGTTTATTTTAGTTTCCATTGTTGGTGAGTCCTCATCTCTTTTTCGAGACATTCGGTTCCCAACGATACGATTATGTTATATTCGGTTTCGAGAATTTAAGCGAGCTGGTAGGGGATATTGTCCGTCATCTGCATCAAATATGTTAGAGGCTTATAAAGATATTATGTATATTTTAAAACTTTATCAGTGTTGACTCTTGTTTTTATGATTGTTATGTTATTCAAACTTAGCTTATAATGTTTCAATTATCAATTTCATATTGATGTATGTTCTTTAGCTATTATGTTCATTCCGTAGATTCGACTTAGGCCTTTGGTAGTTCTAGGCCCATTAATGCCGATCCAGGGTCCCAACTTAGGTCGTGACAAACTTGATGATTAGGCAAAGATTTAGAGGATCCTAGGATATGCAATCCAAATTGGTGAGTCTTTTCATAGATTGGCGAAGAGCGCCACACTTATAGGAAAAGAGGTTACAAGATATTTTAGAAAATTTCTCTTCTTTGCATGATCTAAGAGTGTCATGATAAATATCTCTCTATCCTTCTAGCTCATGATATATGCGGTTTGTAGAAGCATGCCTCATAAATTGAATGGAAGAAGGAACTAGCGTAGGGAGTGGACGTCGACAAGCCCCACCAACAAGTCACTCATGTCGAGTTTAGACGGCATTTCAGATGTTGGCACAGAGCTATGACCGCTGGGATCAATTAACAGCGGTGGCTCATGTTTCCACCAAAATGGGAATGCGGCGGCGACTAGGGAGTTCAACACTTTCTGAGATGGAATCCACTTGAATTCACATGGTGAAGTGGATGAGACTGCATGAAGCTTATTGAGGAGGTGCGAAGATCACCTAGATTATGGGTGACCGAGAAGGGGGTGCGTGTTAGCTTCCTATCTGGAGTTGAAGGTTTTTTTTACATATGGTACCGCCGGTGGAAGGATGGTAAAAGGTAGAAGCAGTTCGTAAGTTGGAATGAGTTCGTTTCACAGCTGTAGATAGTTTCTTCCACAAAGAGTTAAGAGACAAAGCGGCAGTTAGATCAACTGACGACACCACGGAATTTGTCCAGAGTATGCATGGAGTTTACCAAGCTGTCCAAGTATACATAGGAGATGGTTGCGGATGCGAGGAGCTCATATTAGCGAGGTTTGTGAATGGGGCCATCGGACTCGGCGGGTCCAAGTGGGAGACCTTATCATGACGATGATCTAGACTTTTCATGATTGACCATATATACTTGTGAGGAGCAATGTACATTTATAGTTTGGTGTTGGGGTGTGTGTCCAGCCTTGTTGTCTTTGTTGCCCTTGTTGGGCTAAACTTCTTATCTTATTTGGTTGTTTGTGAGTTTTTAATTGTGATTTGGTACCTTGTCGGGCTTTTTGTTAAAAGAATTATTGTTCTTTGAATTGTTAGTGCAGGTGATGGGTTATTTTAAATTGTAAAATATTATTGACCCTGTTTGATTATCATCTTTTGTTCATAGTAGTTGTAAATAAACTCCAAGGGTTTTCTTTATACCCGCAGTTCTCTCCCAGGAAGCGTTTTATCTTTTTTATTGTCAAACCGGATGGAATTTTCCAATAATGGATTGAGGTGGCTCTATTAAAGGAAAATATTGAGTTTGAAGTCCTCTTTGAGTCGGTGTTCGATTTTAGAAGTCCTCTTTAGTCGGTTATTGTAATGGCTTAAAGAGGTACCGCCAAATTTTTACACGAAAGGCATTAAAAAAATGAATTTGATGAAAAGGATCATTTGAATTTAAAAAATGAGTATTCTTTTATCATAAGTTACATTTCTTGTTTTGGCTTTTGATTCATGCTAGCCGTGTTTTAAGTCATATTCTTATTGTGGTTATGAAAATTGGGTGAACCCCTTGGAGGGTGATGCTGTGGTGGTGTTAGCTGAATTCTCATGCATAAATGGTTGTCTAGAACTTGCCTAAGTGTGACTCAAGGCGAAATCTAGATGTAGTTGCACTTATAACATGATTTGAGACTTTTATTTTGATAGCTACTTTACCCATATGACCTTCTGAGCATGAATTCTTGCTAGCCAATATTGAACCTTTAAACCTTTTACTTGAGAACCACATAACAAGCCTATTACCCCTTTTGTAATTTTTCTTTGGCACCATCCTCCCTAGTGCTGGGTTGTGAGAAGAAATGCAAGTGATCAACTACGTCCCAAAAGTGTGGGAATAGAAAGGAAAGTGAGGCAAAAGCCTAAGCTTGGAGGTTGCAAAAGGAAAATGGGAAAAAATGATGTAAGCTTCAATGTGAGGTACCACCACACTATGAAGAAATAGATGAATTGATTGGGTGAAAAGAACTGAATTTTGAAAAGGTGTTGCCTCTTACTTAAATGAAATGAAGAATGGTAACTAAGGAGAGATAAGGATGACTTTGTGTCAAAAGTAAAAATGTTGTTCAAGGAGAGAGATAAGGTGGGGTGATCTCAAGAGAGAAAGCGAGTATGCAATAAGGTTCACAAAGGATAATAGGAAAGTTCTAGTCACTAGAGCTAAAAGTCATCTACCTTTACCCCCTAACTGTCTGTTACCTTGAAGTCCTTATTGATTTTAAGTGTAGCAACTCGTTAGTGGAGAGTTATACAAAGGTCAAGCCTATGAGTCAAGTTGTGTGCGAGAATTTCTTTGTGAGTGAGCATATTTGTTTCATTCTATAATTTCTTTGAGTGTGGTGTTTAGAAATTAAATGGATTCTCTCTTGATACGAGGGAGCATCTTCCTCGGCTATCTTTCAAGCCGGATAACGACGTGCTCAGCCAATGAACACTAGCGAGCGACCGCTTTCCTTTCCAGTGAAAAACCTTATTAAGCCCCTCTTGTGTATATAAAAATTTGGTTGATGACAAACTCTTATTAGAAAAGAATTTAAAGGAACATGCGCGTGCCAAAGAGGTGATTGAGACAAGAATGCGGTAAGCTTTAAGGCAACTTTGAATGCCAATTCTTAATGACTTCAGATGCTATATAAGCTTGGTTTGATCAACCATGCCCCTTATTTTGAATGAAGAAGGAATCAAGCGTGAATCATACCAATTGATTGTGGTCATCTCTTGAAGCATTTGCATATAATGTTGAGTCTCACTCTTTTCTTTGAGTTGGTGAGTGATTTTGGGGTTGTTTTAATCCTAGTGGTCCCTTGTGCAAAAATCTCATGTAGGATGACATGATCCAATGGTATAGCACAATTGCCTTACTTGAGGACAAGCAATTATTCAAATTTGGGGGTTTGACCAATTGGTAATTTACCAACTTATTAGACTTTTAAACATGAGCTTTGCTTGATTTTAAGTCGTTAGGAGAATTTTATACTCTCTCTTTTTTTTTTTTTTTGCATGCATTAAACCTTAAGAGAGAAAGTAAGAGATAGACAAAAGCAAGCTAAAGAAGAGGACGGTGTTCAACGGATGGGACCAGGCAAAAGCAGGCCAGCCTTTGAGCCCACTATGTTGAAGTGGAAGGTGCAAACGAGAATGCGGATCGGCATGCAGCAGACATAAATACCAATGCCAATGCCGAACCACAGTAGGAGTCACTTGGCCCCCCAGTTTGCGTTGGTGGTGTCATAGGTTAGACATGGCCAGAAAGCAGTGTCTGTAAAGTGGTAGTCGTTAGAAGGGCATAATAGTCGACCACGAGTTTGAGGAGCGTTTTAACTGCTTTTGTACATTCTTTTAAAAGTCTTGGAGCATTTCATTCGAAGCATCGGAATATTGTATTGCCTTGAATAACTTTTAATTTTCTAGAGAAAGAAGTAAATTAGCTTTTTCTTAACCTTCTTCTTCTTCTTCTTCTTCTTCTTCTTCTTCTTCTTCTTCCTCATGGTATAAACCTCTGTGAAACGAGATCTTAGCTTGCTATTTACTTTTAATGATGAATTTTATGAATTTATTTGTCAATATGCTTTGTATTATTCATCTATTAATTAAAATATTTTGCTAGGGGTATGTATGATTAGGAGATAGAATTGGATTGGGTATTATGTATTTATATATTTACTCATTTTAGTATAAAGCATTGTTTTCTCTAAGTTATAATTAAATTATCCATAGTTGCAAATGTGAGTTATGTTTACTTATTCTGTTTTTGCTTGAAAAAGAGGAAATAGAATATAGGTGAGAGAAAAACAATGGTGGGTATTTGGGCTTTGAATATGGAGTTGAGCTGAATGGCAAAACCCATTCTCATACACACCCAGTAAAGAGTTGAGGCTAGAAGATAGTTCAATTCTTGCCTAAGCCATAGTGGATGAATTAGTGAGACGGGTTTGAGAAAACTTAAGGAAAAAGGCACCCAGTAGTTGAAAAATATCGGTGCCACTTTATCCACGGTTATTTATGTTTGTGAGCAATAATTTGATTTTTATTTAATTCCGATCCAATCGATGCCCCATCAATAGCACACCCTGACCCTTACTGTTCATTCAATTTAGTTTTGCCTTGTTTTAGTTGGCAGTTGATTTTAATTCAAATTGTGATCTCACTTTCCCCCAACATTTATTTTCCCATTTTTAGTGCAATGATGTAATTTAGTTCAATTTAATAGACAACCTACGTATTTACCCAATTGATATTCCACAGTGGATTCGACCCTAACTCTTGGGTATTTATATTGTGACAATCGTTTACACTTCCTCCTAGTGAGAAGTGAATTTGAACGTTATTATCGATCCAGATTAATTAAGAAAAAAATCCTTTAAGGATAAAAATTCATAATGACTCCAACCAAAAAAAGAAGATCCTTAGAAAAGAAATCTCTGCGGTTCTAATAAGTTATAGGCCAAGAAGATTAACTAACTTGCATATGAGTAAATTAGCACATTAATAATAAAACAACTAATTAATCAAAGAACATTCATTTGAAGCTAAATATTATTTTATGTTGCACAAGATGACTGCCGCATTACGAACAGGAGTTGGAAGATAACTTAAGATTCAATTCCTAACAAATTCCTTGTGGTGAACTTAAAGGAGATAAAGTTGACTTGAAAAATTTAAGGATATTGCATCAGTCGAAAAGCACTATATATGATACCTTAACATACACATTTTGACAAGGAAAATTATACGGTGACCTACGTTAACATTATACTATTTATCAAAGGCAAATATTGAAGTAAAATGTCCACTATGTAAATATTAATTATGATCGAAGATAAGCCAATAAAAACGAAAGATACTGCTTGCAGCAAACTCTCAACTGTTAAAGTTTTGGATAAGTAACAAAATTAAAAAATATTTTGTATACTCGAAAAAAAAAAAAGAGTGTTAGTTGAGGTGATTTCCGGTGTTAAAAAAAAGAGTTTAATCATTTGATATTGAAGCTCTATCTAGAGTATAATTAAAAGAGAAGCATACCACATGATTTAAATTGGTTACCACGTTTGTAGATTGGGCACAGGGCTATCCAGGACACCCACATGGAGTTTTTTTATGCTTTCTATTAGTTATTTTTGAGAATTTGGCCAGGAGTTCAAAAGCTAGTTATACATAATTGCTTATCGATTAAATAAAATTTTATATTTGATCAAAAAAGTTAAAGAGAAAGCGTTTTCTATTTAAAAAAAAATTCATTATCAAGCATTAAATTTGAAATGCTAATTAAGGGATATTGAAGGAATCCCGTGCATTTCACTAGACATCTAATTTCTGAAATAAAAGTGATAAAAAGAATTAGCGTAAGTTGATTACATTTTATTTTTTTGAAATAACATTTTGGTAATCCAGAAAGAAACCTAAGCGTCTAGATATACAAATTATTTGCAAATTTTGTTTTAATAAGGTATATCATGAATACTTAGAAGATAGAAAGATGGGCTTAAGCCTTAAAGGTACAAAAGTTTCTCTTTTTGAAAGTCATGAGTATGTTATAGGAAATAGAACAACACACTCCCGTTTAATTTATTACATCTGATTTTACTTATGAAATTTTAAAAAATAAAAGAATTTTAAATCTTATAATTCTTTAATTAAAAATATATAAGATATATTAAAATGTCTTTTTAAAAGTCTTGTATTGTATGGATATGTAATGTGCAAGTTAAATATAAAGAAATTGTCGAGAGAAAAAAAGGAAAACCATTCTATTTGAAATAGACTACAAATAAAAGTATCAAAAACAAATTAAAATAAGAGGGAGTATATTTTAGTCAAAATAGAGTGAAAGCCAATGCACAAATTGGGGAAGGGGGTAGGGGGTAAAGTTACTCGTTGACTAAAACCTTGAAGAATTAAAATGAGCATTGGCTCACTTGTTTTCATTCAACAGTACGTTGGTACTTCTCTCTACCCAAATATCTCAAACATGTCTAAATTAGACAACTCTAATGTCTTTAGCATTTACCAAAATGGTGGTAATTTGTGATTCTAATCTATACGTGTGCACCATTTTCTTTTCAATAGAGAAGCAGTCGGTACCCATCTTCTGATCATCTCTTTTATCTTCTTTAAATTCACAGAATGTCCTTCTACTACTCAAACAAGTACATCATCCACCAACACTAGTCACCTTTTTTTTGGACTTTTGGGGTCAGAAAAAGCATGGCACTACAGAAAATCCTATATTGAATCTTGGTGGAGACCAAATGTTACAATAGGACCACACTAGATGTTCCTCCTCAAGGTGACGATCTTCTCCCATGGTCCTTAAATTCACCTCCTTATAAAATATCAGACAATGTTCTAAACTTCTTAAGGAAACCAATCATGTGAGTCAAGAGTCTTAAGAATGGTTCATGGAATTATGGAGGTAGTAAGAACATGAAGGTGTATGGAATGGGTAATTATGGGGATATTGATTCTATATTTTCGTTGATAATATGGTCGATATTCTTGCACAATATGATCATACCAAGTACTATTACTTTGGAGGACATTCGGAATTTATATTGTCAAATTATTGGTACTCATTTAATCAAGGTTTTGGTGGAGCTGGAATCATTCTGAGTTATCCTTTGGCTAGAGAATTTGCTAACAATGTGATGTCTTGCTTAAAGAGATATGCACACTTGAGATCTGCTGATAGAACCACAATGCTTTGCTTAGCAGATCTTGGAGTAAATCTTTCTCCTCTTCAGAGGTGTTCATCAGGTACGGCCAAAACTTTACGAATTTATTCGACTTATATATATTGATAGCGTAAAAAATTATTTTTTATGTCAATGTACAAAATTAACTCTCTTTTTTTTTTTCTTCTCAAAGCAATACTAGAAACTTCTTTATGTTTAAGTGATTCAATATATATAGTTTTAAATACTATTACTATGAGTGCTTTTCTCATTTACCTTAAATACTAAAAATACCTTAACATCTATATAACTTGCAGATTGATCTTCGTGGTGACATATCTGGATTTCTATCATATCATCCAAAGTCTCTATTAATGTCCCTTCACCATTTTGACATGGTTGATCCAATATTTTCCCTCTGGATCGTGCACAATCAGGTTTCCACCTTCAAAACGCTGCAAATATATAGATCAATCGCGCATGTTACAACAAACCATCATATAAAAGATCTAGCAACTGGACATTTTCAGTTTCTTGGGGATATTCAGCTCATATTTATGAAAAAATTATGCCTAGAAGTTGGATACAAAGACCTATTGAAACATTTAAAACATGGCAACCAAATATTTTTCTTTTTTGTGCTTTGTCATACATTACATGTTTGATGTTAGAAGTTCTTCTAGGGATCCGTATTTGACCCTCATGTATTTTTCTTCAGGTCCATTGTGGCTTCACCAAGAAACGAAATTCTTACAACATATACTAGAGGATGGCCTCGAGGA
Organism: Datura stramonium; assembly: GCA_018107945.1. NCBI lineage: Eukaryota > Viridiplantae > Streptophyta > Magnoliopsida > Solanales > Solanaceae > Datura > Datura stramonium. The sequence continues at coordinate 42,027 of JACEIK010001450.1, read as the reverse complement.
TAGGAATTTGTTTGTCTGCAAATTTTTCTGCGGAGTATGTTTCTGAGATTCATGTTTACTCGCAGCAACAAAACGTATTCAGGTAATGTTTTCTACCATAGTTTCTCTATTAGTTTTTAACATATCATTAATATTAAAAATATTATTGTTAAGTCATAAAAGATAATTAGAAATAATTGCATAAGTTAAAAAAAATACTAAAAGTGTAAAGTTTTTTTATGGTGTATATAAGTTAAATTCAGTTATACTCAAACACATTTATTTTTTAAAAAAAAAACTTAGAAAACAATTCTGTAAAAGATTAGTATATATATAAAATAGTACAGATACAAAAATTTACGAACGAGCCGTTGCAATATGATCCTCTCAGACTTTTAATCATAGCAATTGTCGCTTCTGAAATAATGTGAACGTTTGTCTGAATAATGATCATTATCCTATAATTTATAAATAAAAATATCATAAATTATAAATGAAACTAAAATACATGAATAAATAAATATTCAGGTTGAGAGTGCGAGATATCTCACATTGAATCATCACCGATCTAGCAATATAACTCTTGACTTATCCCTCCAAGATATAACGGTTCAACAACATCGTAAGACACAAACAACTCGAACTAATTAGAAGAGTCCAAATCTGGTCACCAATCAAAACATCTTCCTTCAACATATATAATGTTATTTTCTTTTTAATAGTTCTTTAATTTAAATTTTGAAAAATTAAAAAAGACAAAATTCAAGTTGAATTTGAAAATAATAATATAAGTAAAAAAATTAAAAATATTTTTATTTTTTCATTTAAAAATATTCTTTTCATTCTTCTCATCCACATAACAGAAGGAAGAAAAACATCCTTTATATATAAAGGTGTAGGATTTCTTTCACAAGTAAAAATGAAATAGTAATTTAAGGTGTAATGAGATAATTAGTAGGAATGTGGAGGAACATATCATAATGATTACCACTTTCCTTCCACTTTATCCCACTAATATATTAAGTATTTTAATATTTTAATTTTAATTAAATTACATGTTTTTTTTGTTTTTTTAATTTAAATTGTTTGTATTTTGGTCTATTTAAAAAAATATCTCTTTCTTTAAGTTAGCTCTTTTTTTTAATTTATTTTAAATCTTATTCATAAATAACTATATAACGTTATGAATAGACTAATAACGAAGCTTCGATAGGAAATATATCGCACGTGTTATTAGTAAATACAATTGGAGTGAAACATTTACGTCACGCAAATTGCATCCTCCTCCCTCTTCTAAATAGACTAAATATTGAAAGTCAACAAATATGAAGAAATCTCTACTTCAACCTCTGCATTTTTATTAACTTTCTCTTTTCTTATATTTTCAGATTGATAGATGTGAATGTTGTGATATAAATCATGAGGCAGGATCAAATAAGGCTGATATCAAATATAGAGAGTGTAGATACAGATGAGATGATAGCTTGATTGATTCATTGGTTGCTGTATAAACATTTGTATCAAATCTTGTTCTTGCTAATTCTCAAACGTTAATTATTATGTATTTTTTATTCAGGCCATCAGCTGGGTTTTGAGTCAAAGGTGTGAGGGGTTAGGCTCTACTCCTTCCATGTGTGTGTAGGAAAATATAACATAGTATTTAGGAATCTTACTGCTAATTATATGAATCATACACAATAAATATAAAAACGTAAAAGTGTGAGCAAATATCTTTAAGTAAGTCCGACTTCATTTCTACGAGACTTTACGGTGATCCTAAAATTTCATGAGAACTCCTCAATACTTGGGCAAGTATAGAAAACTCATACCTTTTCTAGGTTAGAAGAACCCCTACTCATAGGGATGTCTTTCTGGTCCAAAAATAGAATCGAAAACGTGTAGTCTTTCTTTTCCATCCAAGAAATATGATTACGGAGTCCTAGCTAAATATAGACCTTTATAAGGGAACACACAAAATTAATTATTGACACTACTAGAAATAGAAACTTTTCCACCGACAAATCGGTGAGAAATCTATGTGAAAACATGATTTTCCCTCATTCCCATTGAACTAGCAGGCGGAAAACACATGGTGGGAAATAGGTTCCCATTGAAATAGTGAGAAATTTCCACTTTTCCAGTAGAGAAAAACACCCGCTATAACACAATGATTCCCACTTGTGATCGTGGAAATTTAATTCGGGAAAAAAGAAAAGTAATTGAACTCTCTTGAATCAATAGAAAAATATTGACAATATTATACAATGAAATGTTGTTCTCAAAACTACACTTCTGTCAAACGCAAAAATACATCACCAATATTCAAATATCAACATTCAATACAATTTATTTCATACACATCCACCCAAAAATAGCAGAACAAGAAGAGCGGCAGGAAGAAACGAGGATCAAATCATGAGAATTCAACACTTATGGTAACTCTTCCTCCTTTGCTTCAGCCAAAAAGGATTGCACAATGGATCAAATGGAAACAAACCTTCATTGAAGATGATAAAGATGATGATTACTGGCAGGCTTAACGAGAAGATGATGATTCACAAATCTTGAAGATAATAGAGAGTTGCAATCTTTGAAGCAGAGGGAAGAACACACTAAGAAAATAGAAGGAAACCAATCAACCTTTTAAAGTACCTTACTCCCTATTACCGGAAGGCGGTAGAAAACGGGATAGAACAAATGCTAATAGGGATTTTAGTGAGACTTGAGGTATTCAACATGCGGTGACACGTCTAAACTCATTTTCCTTTCGCCTCTCCTCTTCCTTTCTCCTTCTCTCCTCTTCCTCCCTTCGCCTCTCCTCTTCCTTCCTCCTCCGTTTCTCTTCTTCCTCTCTCCACGTTTAGCCTCTTCCTCCCTCTCCTTAGCCTCTTTCTCCCTTACGACGTTTTCTTTCAAATATAAATCATTAATCTCTGCTAACTTCTTATGCAATAACTCAAGCAAATCTTGATTAATTGAAGATAAGGAGAGGCAACCATGAATCAAGTTCGATGACCGAAACCTACTTGTGATTCAAGGCCATAGACTCTCCCCTTATGCACACCACTAACTTCCTTAAGCCACATATCTATGCTCTCCTTTTGAGATGGTTGGATTGGCCTACCTTGATCGTGTCGGTGACTTTGAAAGAACTCCTCAAAGTATTGTTAATAGTATTAGAAAGAATGTTACAATCATTATATAAACAATCATTATTAAATAGAATAAATAAGCTAACTTTAAATCTTACATAGGTTCTCGACGCGGCTCAATCAAAATAACATCATCCTTGACTACTTCATGTGGGGTTCTCGAATACCTCATCTTGGCTTGGTCTTTTCACACAAATTAAATAATATTCCCTCTATTAGATTGAAACCATGATTCCTTAGCTAATCAAGAATCTAGCAATTGTAAGCTAGCAGTTCATTGAAAATATTCAGCACTAGGAGTGTTTGTATAACCTCCAAGCAGCAACAACAAATATTCATTGAGTTATGTGTTCTTTTTCATTTATCTTTTTGTTTGTCACCATTAAATAAACTTGACAACAGATGACTGGTATGATTTTGGTGTGAATTTTAAAAATAAAAAAATACTAGATACGTTACCAATCTTCTCCGATGAGTTTCCATACTGATTGAACCCCCGTGTGTCTGAGCCACACTGCTCGGATGTAGGCGCCTTTGCTAGTGTACTTTTATGAAATTCCGAAGAGGCCCAATACTTGTTTATTTTTAGGCCATATATCCTCATGAATCCAAGATGGCCTCTCTCCATGTTCTCGAGCAGTTCGAAGAAAATCGGTTAACCTTTCAGCACATTTTCTGAAAAATGTTCTCATACCTTTGCCACATGCTCGGCTGACCATGCATACTTCATCTGCATATAATTAATTTGTTAAATTAAATAAATGATAAAAAAGATATAGATTTTCAATCATGTGATTTCAAGGTGGACTTATTTCCTCCATGACTCAAATCAAAAACTGCTAGAAAGCACTACCCGTTAGACACCATTTAACAAATAGTATAGCATGTTGAATCGAGCTTTCTCTCTCTAAAATAAAGGTAGAATAATCAGGTGTCGTCAGATTTTTATTTTGCAACTAAATTCATTATACATTCTCTCTCTAATATTCCATGGAACATCTGTCCAGTATCTCCATGATTACGATAAAATGAACACATTGATTGAACCACCCAGCCTTCGTGGATTAGGTAGAAGGATAAAACCTGCATTACATTTAAAATTATGGTGACACAGAACCTACTGCAAGATGTAAATTGCCATTGTGCAACATTAAAGAGAACTACAATAAAATTACATAAATACTTACCCTCCTCCATCGGGAATAATAATCAACCTCCCTAGATCATCTAACTTTCCAACATTTGGAGAATCCTGCCTTTGTGCATAAGCTTCTTTAGGAGGCTGCGTAGCTATACCCGCTATCATTATCAGTGCTATTACCTCCATTTTGCTACTTAGAAATGTTGGAAGATGAGGATGGAATGGATGCGAACGAAGGCATAGAAGAGTGCCTAGCTGGCTGACTAGAAGATGGGAAAATGACTGGAGCACATGATGATTGAATACCATATGAAGGTGATGCAAAAATGACTTGGGAAGATGATAATTGCACACAGGGTCTAGGTTTAGACATAAAAGAGGTAAACAGACGTAGGTGAATTATGGCATGCATGTCCTGGTAAGATGTAGGATTATAGTAAGGTGCAGAAGAGGGTGCAATACCGAAGGTGAGGCGCTAAGTAAAAAGGGAGAGGTAGAAATGATGACGCGAATGTAGGTAGCGGCGCCTTCCGGGCCTCAAAGGTTCAAGTGGTGGAGCGGTAGGGAGACCAAAGTATGTAAACTTGTTTTTCTTTGTGATTTACCCCTTCCCAATGCAGTACCTGGTGGTGAATGACCATTACCTCCGGGAGCTATCTAAAAAACATAAGAATAAGAAAATATAGCATCTTAGTATCAAATCACAAGTATATAGTTACAATATTATAGCATCTTCTGATAACATATTACCAAAGCTGCAGACAACCATGTTACCTTGAATTTTTTTTGGAGATTAAGCTATTTTTTCCTCGGGTTTTGTAGATCTCCAGAGATGTTGGAGGGTGATGTCGTACAAATTACACCTCGCAATTGAGATATAAACGATTAGGTGTCAAATATAGAACCAAATAAAGGTTGAGGTCGATTCTACAGTAATATGGTAGAACTTAAGTTAATGAGAATAACTATTACTATTGATTTACTTATTTACAAAAAGGGGAAAAATATAGAATAACTTAACACAAGTAAAATTACTGAATATTTGAAGCCAAATTTGGTTTTATATTCAATTAACTATTTGACAAGTTGTTTCCCAAGATTTCTTAACCACAAGGTTTATACACTAGTAATCTATTAAATTTCAACATGCAATATTGGTAAGTTAGGTGCACCTAAATGGTTGGTCCCCCTATCTAGATGAATTTCACCACACAACTTGGTCCATATACGGGTGTAATTTAGTTGACCCTTACCCTTAATATGAGATTAGCTATTCCACGACAAGTTTAAGCTATTAGATGAGGGTTGATGGCTTCAAATCTCCGTTGTTAATCCCTTTTCCATTCTTTACCTCCCTTGGTCACGTAAGTAAGAATAAAGCAAGTCCTAACGTTTGCAACCGTAAAAAAACAATCAAAAGGAAGGAAAAAACAATACATGCATAAAATTCCGTTCAAGAATAACTAAGTGTTTTTTACCTATGTGCGTTATTCCATCTTGGTTCCCACAAACCTAGTTTATGGGTTTAGCTACTCATACTTGTATTATTTCATCACAAATATTGGAAAATCATAATTGCAACTTACAAATTATACTTAAGTAAAAATCATGTAGATTGAATAAAACTCCAATGTTGTTTTCGTTTCTTGAATCAAGAAAAATTGTATGAAAATTCTCTCAAAAATCGTTCTCTAATTGTCAAGAAATTCGTCTAATAAATCGCCTAAAAATCCTTCCAGAATCTTCTACTAAAATAAACCTAAATTGGGTATTTATAATTATAAGAAATTATTTTCCTAAGCTTGGAAACCGGTCGGTAGTGGAAACGGGCTAGGTGACGGGTCTTTTGACCTTTGACGAGTCATTCTTTGCTTAAATCAGTCATCCTCAGCATTGAACCCAATTGTGGCAATGGGTCACCTAGCTCGTCGTGCACGAACCGCAGTCGTTGGTCCCTCGTGGGCCCGACTCCTTCAAAACTCCGGTGTACTTCACGGATGTTTCAAGTGGCACCGCAATAGAGTCGTTTTATCTCATGACGACTTGTTATGTCTGTCATCAACTTTACTAGCCACTTTGTTGAAATTTTCTCTTCGATTCCCAATGATTGACCTCACGACTGGAATTCTGGCTGTAATGGTGGTTCCTCCAACCGTCAAGTACATGTTTTGTATCTTCCAAACTCCATATTTTGCCTTACGCAGCAAGCAATGGGTGGGTGCCTGCCTGCGGCTTCCGTTAAATTGCACGACGGAGTCACCTTTCAGTTATTTTTAGCATTAATTTGACCAAATTCACTTTCAAACCTATTTTTTTGCATGTTCGGGTGTACGGATGGCTTGCATGCAAGTGCACGTGGTCAACAAGTAGTAAAATGGCTCAAGTAAGCCAAATGTCGATCCCACAGGAATTTGGACTAAGGTATCAAATCTAATCAAGTGTCAATAAACTTTAACTCTAAAAATGTGACAGGTGTGAAGAAGATTTTGATATTTTGTTTCCTAATTTATACTAAGTCTAAAACGAATATACAATTTGAGTACGAACTATAAATATGAGCATGCGAGGCTAAAATGAACATGTGAGAAATAAATTATCGATACAATTTGATTAAACTTTCCTCTGGTTGCTAGTCAGAACTTAGGCCTATGGATTAAAACTCTATTATTTAACCCAACTTAAGAATCAGACATTCACCTACATTTGTGATAAAGAAATTCATGTTCTAGCATCCAAAACCAATTAAAGTAATTGACTAATACGACTTTCGGTATATTTCTATCCGAAGGTAATCAATTCTCAATTTTCCAAACTAAGAAAAGATCATATTATCAATTCACAACTTTCAATTTCTTGCTCTCTCGAGTGAAACCGGACTTTAGATATACATTAACATTGGCCACACATTAATGCAATAAGAACAGAATTAATAGAACAACCATAGAAGAAAGATGGAAAACCAAATGATCGAGTAATTACATTTCACTACAAATGTTCACTAACCTCGACAAGAAGTGAATTTAGCCACTCATTTGTGGATTAAACATCATTAAATGAGTGTAAATCATACAAATAATTGAAATAAAGGAGAAAGAGATAGAAAAACCCTGATACTAGTCCCCTCAGTACTTTGTAACCCGTTCTTGTTCCACCAATTAGAATAATTAAAAATGAACCTAAGTGTTCTATTACTAGAGTGGGAATTGTTCCCGGAATAACAAGCAACGTGTCACGGAGTGCATCGCGGAACAGTTTTGCCTCAAGTGACACGCACAAGCAACGGACCCTGCGGAATCCGTCGTCCGAGTGTTGGCCCAACGTGCCACGGCGTGCAACGCGGGGCTTGGCCAACGTGCCACGGCCCCAACGCGCATCTTCAGCTGGAATGCCATGTTCCGGGTGATAGTGTCAACATGCCATGGAAGGCAGCCAGGACCTTCACTTGGAATTTGGCTCATTTTCGGCTGTCAGGGCGGGTGCATCCGCGATACTGGCAGCGTGAAATGGCTCCATCGCGGAGCCTTTAATTCATGCTTTCCTTGGCCGTTTCCTTGCTCGCTTCGAGTCCATTCTCGATTTCTCCAAACATGCATCTTAGCTTCATAAATTATATTTTCACCGCAAAACAACGCTAATCTTGTTGGTTAGTATAAATTCACATTTAACTACAATTTTGTGAGAATGTACAAAACGCCGATAGATAAACAAGACGAAATGACGCATTTGAGTATCACTTGGGCATATAAATGCGCCCAAGATCCTTGCACATTACGCGAGAAGCATCATACCCATATAAACATACGGAATGTGCATAATTTCTTGGTTTTAAGCGTCGAAAGTTCCTTAAATCTCAGGAACATCAACACCCCTCGACTTAGAGCGTTTATGTCCTCGGGCAAAAAAAAAAAAAACTAAACTACTTCAACTCTTGTAGTGGATAGGAAGCTTGGGCGGTCACAGTTTCACCATCCAAATCTGATTTTTAACACTCCCTCATCGCATCAACTCAAAATACTATCGTATGCAAATTTCAAACCATAACGGAATCAAAACATGGCAAAATCTTTTGTCTGGAACCACGTACATAAATCATAACACTTTGCCCCCGAGATAATTTGCGAGCGATTTTGTTGACCAAATTCTCTCACCTTAAGAAGTTCCATACTCACACATATGTATATCATTATGTGAATAAATTCCTCTTGGGACTAGGTAAGATTCACTCACTCTCACGAAAAAAATTGAGCTGCGTGCATACAAAACCAAAGGCTTGCCTTTACTTTCCAATACCTTGATTTTTCGGACAAGTAGCTAGGATTACTATAGGACTTTCTAAACATAGCGTGAAACACGGCCTTGGGTATGGTACATATGGAATTGGTAGCTCAACCCTCCTTGGCACTACCTCTTGACTCGGTTTTCACCTTTTTTATGTATTTCTCCCTTTTTCCCTTTTACGCTTTTTCTTTACTTTAGCAACTACGGATGCGGTTTCTTTTCATTCAACACTCATTGATGTCGCACATTATTTTTATTTTATTTTCTTGCTTTTTTGACAATAATTTTTTTTTTATTTTCTTTTCATCATGCATACTACACCCGCTCTTTTCCTTTTTCATTACCCCAACTTTTCTTTCCACTCGACTCTTCTTAATCACCCCTATATTAACCACCCTCGACTTACGCAATTTTCACGAGTTAAGGTTCACAATGTCCAATGAGGGATCGGTGCCAAACAGTTCATTCATAATAAAATTAGGCAGGTGAAATTGGTGTAAATGAAAAGAAAGGTCAATTTAAGCTCAAACATTTGGATCAAGGGATTTTTATTCACTTTTGGTAGGTATTTTAGGCTAAATTGGACTTATAAATAAAGAACGACCTATGATCCTTTCCTAGTTTCCTATCCTATATCTCGGTATGGCCCGGCCGGGAAGGTTCTAGATTAACACACACAACCAAATTCAACTATTAAACCTCGCTCACACATAGCAGGTCAACATCATTGTTTCTGTCCGTAGTTGAGAATACTGACCATACAATGATAAACAAGTTACAATTTCAATTCCATGCAAAGATTCACAGGTCATACACAGTCAACTTTCACATACACATATACAAAATTTTCATAGGGGTATCAAATTATCAACAACAGAGTTATTTTCAACAATTTCGGCTCTTAGTACTTCCAGGTTTTTCCTACTTTCTTCCAAGCCCGGCACAAGAAACCAAAAAATAAAATCTTAAACATGTCGATTCTACTATATATGGAATACCCAAGGAAAAGATATCAGGTAAGAAAACCCTCGGATTATGTTCGGCAAAAAACAATGCACGGTATCCCTCCCCCATCCCAATCAGAAAGCATACGTTGTCCTCGGCGCATATATACCAAACAAAAACTAAGGAAATAGGAAACATGCACACATTGGCCCGAGCCTGGGTTTGGTGCAGTCGGTGGAGGTGTAGATACGCCTCCAATGTCATCTCAAATTTACCAGCTTGAACCGGCATTCTCGAGATCTGAGCTCGTACCTTCTCCACGAACTCTGTTGCCTTAGTCTGCCAAACACGTCGAGCCTCACTCTCTTGATTCATGCGGTGCTCTCTCCATCTCACTCTGCTCCTATTGTGACAAAGCGACATCATCATCGTGGCACTCCTCACCGAGGCCTCTTCCCTTTGTCATATTTGCCTCCGGCTCTACGTGATGAAATTAAAAATAGGTGAAATTCCTCTTCAAACTCATCATCTATCACGGGGGAGTACCGGTGGAGATGCTTGCGGCTACACACAATACGTGCGGCCAAGTCCGCACCTCGGATCGTAGCGCTCAAGCTGCAAAGTACCATCAGGGATAAATCCAACACATGGCGTACTGGAGCTCCATCCATCCTCCTCAAAGCATCAGATTCGCCCATACTGCCAGGTGGGCCAGTGTCTCTAACTCCTTTGACACCCACGACTTAACTTGCTTCATCAAGACTTTGACACGTGAAATGGTGTGTGCCTGGCTGCTTGTCGGCCTTAGCTAGCCGCCTAGACATATCAACCAAAAATTCTGTGAGGCGTAACTAGGCCGGGTGTGGTGGCTCGTGGAGCGCCTTGGTGGTCTTGAGGCTATTCTTTTAGTGGTCAGGCTTAGGAACGTCATCGAGGTGAGGTATCGGCACATCGTAGCCTCGGCACGGTTACCTATCTCTCTGCCCTCCACGGAGCTTAGGCGCAAACTTAGCAAGCGAGTTGCATCGATGCATATCCCAACGCAAATGCCTCTGCTAATATTATTTCTCCGCGGATGTAGGCGCTTGAGTCCTCGCCCTACGTCTTAGGGTTTTATCATCTCGAATCGGCCAAATATCGGTAATCTTCTAGACCACCACTCTACACGGTCCACTAATGAAATCACGAAGAATTTCCTTTGACTCGGGCAAAAGTCTATCAATCAAACGTAAAATGGAATGGTAGTCTTAGTTATTAATTTCCCGCTCTCGAATCTCCTCAGCAATATATCGCGGGAAGTTGATGGCACTTGCTTCATGCTAGCTACCAAGGCTGCTCTATCAAGTGAAATATATTTTGTCATTCTTGGTTGGTACCGGCTTTGTGCCACACCCATTGACCGCCAAAACTTTACTGAAAATTCAATCTGGCCTTAACATACGCGACTCTATATGCAACCATTCTATCAGTGGACCTCGCATAGAAATAATCATGGACAACCAAGTGTACTACTGGATGCATCTGAATGTTATTTATTGTATTTGATGTATATTTGTTTGTATTACATTTACCAACACATTATTGCATTCAACTTCTTTGTTTTGACCTTCTTTGCTTCCCGAATGCTTTGTGACAAAATTACGTTGTGTTCAGCGGAACCTATAAACTCCCGGCCCGTACGGCCATTTTGGAGATCGTCATTCGAAATGTCAATTGAGGTCTCTCTCACTATCACACAGTCGATAGAGGAGCCTCTTTTTCCAATCTTGGCCCTCTAATGCCAACCTGACGCAAGGTGTTTGCATAAAAATCTCGAACCAAACATGGTTGTAGGCGCCTAAGGCTCAGGTCAACCAACCGAACTTGTATTTATCAAACAGCACTTTTGTGGCTACTGGCAAAATCTTTAAGCCACTGTGGTTACCGGCCTTGGATCCTCATATATGTTCCTCTTCGATTGCCTTTTCATTGGGAGCAATATCTCGATTGTATATAGCATGCATGCCATGGACACACCATCTGGTACATTTCTCGGTTGTATTTGATGTGTACGATGTCTCGCAGTCGGCTCATTAGAATCCCCTCTCTGGTCATGCGATTCATCAACACTTTGATGTTTTCAAGGCTGTGGGAGCCGGGGAACAAGTGCGGTAGCGGCCCACTCTCATCGGTGCGGGTGGGTGGATCTCTTGCAAGTGGAGTGGGAGTATCAGCACAATTTGTCAATTTGAACTTTGTTGAATTCAGCCTGGTAGATCTCCTCATTAGCTGCTCCTCCGCTGCTTCATATTCCTCCTTAGAGCCACTCGACTCTTCAGAGGACAGGGAACCCCAAGTGGAGCCCATGGCATAACATTCACTAACTGTTCAATAAACATGAGGAAACATAAATGTAAACTCGGCGAAAGTCTAACTTAACATAACAATAGAATGAACATGCGGAAAATTTGAATACACATCGAAGTCGATAAGCCTCTAATTTGGATGAGCGGATGGGGACAGGCCCCCCCCAACTAGCTCGAAAATGCGGCGAAAATAGCAAATAAGCGAAAGAGTCCTAGTCCTCGGAGGATGAGGGACTCACCAAGAAAACAAATGCTAACTACGATAGGAAGCTATGAACGGGCTGAACACGAGAACGCGATCTGCATCATGAAATGATCTGACATAGAAAATATGCGGATCGATTACGTAGAATGTACAAGTATGCAAGGTAAGTAAAATCTCTAGAGCAATAATAGTCTTTCAAAACAAATTATACATATATGATATCCTTTAAGGAGTAAGGAAAGATGCAGGCATTCATTATAAATCATTCTTATTTAATACATATTCATGCATGGATTTAGAACGTCATGACTAAATGTCGAATGACTCAAGGCTAAATCATAACATTTATATCAAAAAGGCGAACAATGAGTCAAACACGGCTTTTCAAACATGCATGAATAAGATGATCATCATGAGTAATGGATATGCAAATTCAAATGATAGGCAGGTGGGAGACTCATCACTTAACCAACATACCACAATAAAAACTACGGCGGTCCCAACTATCACACTCAAGTGGGTAGAACCGTCCTAAGCCTTGCCGGGCGGTAGACGATACCATGATATCGATATCATTCTCAAAGGAAGGCCGAAGCTCCCGGGCCGAGGATAGCTCACAAGGAGGTCCCAATAATATGATGGAATCAACCTACGTTGGCGCGTAGTTCATGGGGCATGGTAGTGAGCCCTTAACCGGCGGGTGCTAGACTCTTCTCCTAAAACATGCAATGCTCTACATCGAATAAATAAACTCTACATCGTCTAGTGACGAAGATCAACATGAAGTCATGCATAAACTCAACATCATATGAAACGAAGCTCAACATTGTTTATTGACAAAGCTCATTATGAAATCATGCATGCATTAGACATCATGTAGTAATGACTCAACAATGTCATCTCGACAAAGCTTAGAATAGAATCATGCTTAAACTCAACATCATGTGAAATGAAACTTGGCACGGCCTTGTCTGTTGTGAATTCTTGCATATGAGAAGCTCCTGATGCATACCTGACTAAAGAACAGTGGGAACTTCTCCAAATCGTGTGGTAAGCTGCTGAAATATCGCACTTCATTATCAACATAGGACCTTGCAAAATATCATGCTTGGATCATCAATTTATTTGAGAAAATATTATAATTTGGGAGATTTCACTCCAAAACAAGTAATAAAATCAATTCAAGAGAAATCATCATCCATACTCAACATTTGGGCACTACCCAAAACTTCATTATACTCGAGGTCAATTCAACCTTCTTTGAAAACAATATCAAATCCATGGGTGAGTTTGGAAACATGCTTTTAATCATATTCCATCATCATCACATTCTATTAGGAACTCCCCACATATGGGCATTTTAGATTCAATTTTTAGAAATAATTTTTGTAAAATAAATTAAGTTAGAATCCGCCCAAGCTCGATGAATCATCAATATCGACTCAATTAATCATACCCATGAGTAGAAATGTAAGAATAATATAATTGAATGAAAATCCATACTTGATCTGTCAAATAAATCACAAATTGATAGAGAATGGGCATAGGTGTGGAAGAAAGCACCACTCATAGCCTTACATACACGGGAATGAAAGAATCCTAACTCTTCCTAATTGCCCGGATAGAGATTTCCCTTTAAAACTGAATTTCTCCTCATTTCTTCCCTTCAAGCTCTCATCCTTGCATGCATGAAGAAAATGGCCTAGATGGAGGTCTTCTCATCTTAAAACCCTCTATTGACTTAAAATGATGTACTATAGGCCCTTAGAACTTCTGAATTACAGAAAAGCCTTTACCAGCAGCTGAAATAACTAGGGGTCCTAGCGGACGACTGTGACTAGAATTACTAGGGCTCACAATCTGTTGGTTCACTGTCCGTGCCTTTGCCTCATCATTCATGAGAAAACTCCACAGCTGGTAACGACCTACCTAGCGAGTCGTTAGGGCCCGGCAGTGAAGTCGTTGGGTGCCATCCGTCAAGTACACTAGATAAGCTTCGTCGCACTGAGAACACCCCACAGTGACTTTGACGACTCATGGTGTATGACCACGAGTTGTTGCACATTGCCCACCGTGAGGACCTCGAGTTCTCCATTATCCCAGGCCTTCCCCGTGAGCCACGACGACTTGTTAGGCCTCCTCCTGAAGTGGATTAAGTGACTTGGATACGCAGCTATTTGCAACATTTTCAATTTTTCTCGATTCCCTTAGAGATTAGATTCTTGAATTCTAGAGGTATAACAATATCTCCCCCTAGGAACATTCGTTCTCGAATGTTATAAACAACGAGAAAACCCGAAACAACAATCACTATATATATAGATGCTAATCGTGATTTCAAGTCAAAAAGCGTGAGCGACTACCCCCAAGAGAACCACATAAGCGAGTGCGAGTTACGGACATCACATACACATATCATATCATAAAAAAGCTTATTCGCATAGACGAACATGAAAAAAGCTGAATAGAGGTTTAGGGCAAAGGTGATACCTCGAAGCGAAGGAAAGCACAACGCGGTGGGAACAAATGAGGGGGTATTCAGCCATCATATCCGCCCGACACGTGGCTCCCCTCGACATGTTGATTCCTCCATAACACCTTTGCTGAGGCTACTTCCTTGTTCCTCGGCTTACGAACTTCGATTCAAGATTTCAATCGGAATTTCTTCCTCTTGTTGTCTTTCACACCAATGCGTCTCTCAGGAACCATAAGTGGATCACCCAAACACTTTTCAACGGCAATACATGACACGGGATGAGCTGGGCCAATTTCGAAGGCAAGTCCAACTCATACGCCATCTTGCCAACTCTTTATCGTAACCAGTGCAGGACCAACATAGCGGGGACTGAGTTTACCTTTCTTTCCGAACCGCATGACTCACTTCATGGGAGATACCCTTTAGAAACACCCGGTCGTCAACATCAAACTCCAATTCTCTTTTCTCACATCAACATACGATTTATGACGACTTTGAGTGGTTTCAATCGGTCCTTATCAGCGAACCTTCACCATCGCCTCATGAACCGAGATACGAGATCACCACCACGGTTGCCTCACCAACCTCGGGTCATGATGGGAGATGCACTGCCTTCACCGTAGGAAAACTCGAACGGTGCCATATGGATACTAGAGTAGTAGCGGTGCATTATAAAACGTCCAAATCAATGGCAAAATAGATGTCCAAGCTACCTTGCTGAAATCCATGTTTTCCACATGCCCTCAACTTATATCAGGTTTTGAATGGTTTATTCCTCCTGGCCGTCCATCTAAAAGGTGAAAAGTTGTGCTTAGCTTAACACAGTCACGAGCCCTTTTGAAACGAGCGTCAAAATTGAGAAGTAAAGCCCAGTACCTCGGTCCAAAATAGACAAGGCACTCCATGAAGCCGAACCAACTCTAAGATATACAACTTGGCATAATCATCTAGAGATCCATGGTCTTATTTGGTAGGAAGTGTACAGCCTTGGTCAACACATTCCACCACAACCCAAATGGAGTCGTATTGCCGGAGAGTACGAGGCAGACTGCAATGAAGTCCCATATTGATTTCTTCCCACTTTCAAGTGGGGATGTAAATATCCTAAAGTACACCTCCAAGTCTTTGATTCTCGGCTTTTACTGGCAGCCAGGTTTGGACATTTTGCTACAAACTCCACAATATCCCTTTTCCTTACCATCCACTAATAGATTTCTCGCAAATCTGATACATTTTCGTGGATCCGGGATGAATAGAATGTACGGCACCATGTGCCTCATGCAATATCGAACTCTCAGTGTCAACGTCACTGGAACACATAGTCGGCGGTATCGCAACACACCATCTCCCCCTTGGGAGAAAACCTCCACTCCGACTCCGCATCGCCTCCTTCGGCTTCCTCGATATTGGAATCTCATACTTGCACAGATTTAACATCAATTACCAAGGACGATTCTGACTGGTGCATACTGCCACAACAACACCGCCATCGATCGAATAGAGCAATCTAACTCCCTTCCTCGCAAGGCGGTGAACATCTTTCACCAATTCCTTCTTCCTCCCATCCACATAGGACACACTCTCCATTGAGAGTCTACTAAGCGCATCCGCAAACACATTAGCTTGTCAGGGTGTTAAAGGACACTAAATGTCATAATCCTTAAGTAACTCCAACCACCTCCTTTAGAAGATTTAGATCTTTCTGATGTGAACACATATTGCAAACTCTTGTGGTCCGTAAAAATACACCCGTGGATCTATGCAAGTAATGCCTTCACTATCTTCAATGCGAACACCATAGTGACCAATTCAAGATCATGGGTCGAATAATTCTTTTCATGCACTTCGGTGTCAAGAGGCATAAGTTATCACCATCCACTATTTGCATCAACACACACCCAAGTCCAACTCGGAAGCATCACAATACACATGAAGCCATCATTACCCTTGGGTAGGGAAATCTTTGGTCTTTGAGGTAAGTCGAGCCTTCAATTCTTGGAGCTTTTCTCACAAGCCTCCGACCCTTTGAAACTTCACCTTAACTAAGTCAAATTAGTCAAAGGCGTTGCAATGGTTGAAGCCTTCACAAACCTCCGGTAGTAGCCGGCTAAGCCTAAGAAACTCTGGCGATATCTGAAATTGCCGGTTTGAGCAATTCTTCGGCACCTTAGTTTTTACGCGAGTCTACTTTTATGCCTTCGTTAGACACCACATGACCCAAGATACAGGTCAGGCCAAAACTCACACTTGCTAAACTTTGCATACAATTGGCAGCCTTTAGAGTGGAGGCCTTTACTCTTCTTAAATAGGCAAGGCATATTTCCTCTTCAGAAGAGTATACCAAATGTCATCAATGAACAGATCCAACGAACATATCCAAATATGTCTTGAACACCACAATTCATCGGGTCAGTAAGGCTAACGGGAGCATTAGTTAGTCAAAGACATAACTACAAACTCGTAATGACCATACCGTGTTGAATGCGAGTCTTCGGGATACCCATATGATATATGATATATCTAATAGAGGGTATCATAGAGGGTGACTTGATTCATTCCTTCAATAAAACACCTTCAGATATATGATGCCAACCTATTATATATTATATGTTGATAGATTATCATAGATGACAAATTTATTTTAACACTACTCGAGTCCTCTATGATCTCCATGGCATAAAATTATATCTTTGAGGATATCATAGAGGAGCGACTCATTTCTTCAATAAATATACCCCATCGGTGGAGCTATGATTCTCACATCATATATATCATATCTTGACAAGGTATCATAAAGAATAAGTTCATTCCTTCAAAAGAAAAAGAATTATAAAAATAAATATAGACAAAAAAAAGATTAAACTTAATTTTTATATTTTAACTTTTTCTATCCTTTTTAGGAAATTTTACTTGTGAAAAAAAATAAAGTCATATTTTAGATATTAATTTTTTTTTTGAAAAATTATAAGAATATCTTTTCTATTTAATTTAGATTTTAATGAATAAGTTAGCGATTTTAATATTTTTTTAATTACTTCTTATTTTTTCCTTTCTATATTTTATTAGTTTAAAAATAATTATCTAATATTTTTATCTTCAAAAGAAAAATAAAAGATAAAAAAGGGGAAAGACAAAAAACAAAGAAAAAGGAAAAAAATCAATGAAGAAAATATAAAATAATTGTCAAGAAGAAAGTTGAGAGAAATTTATAAATAGCACTACATAGTAAAATAATTACATAAAATAACGTGATTTATTAAAATTACAGAAAATAACATGTTTTTCTATTTCTTTGTAATCATTATGGCTGTATCTAGAAATTTCCAAACTACGCAATTCCTCCTTAATTGGTGTTTTTGTTATTTTTTAAAGGGAAGTTAAGCGCCGAGGCAGTGTGGGAGTGTCACTCCACTTTTTATGATCTTGGACATTCTTTTCCCATATCTAAAATTTTAAACCAAAATTTGTTCACATCAAGTATAATTTCTAAATGCGAAATAGCATATTTTGGAGAAATTTTCTTTTTCTTTGGGTGTATCATCGTTGCGAGATTTGGAAAAATTTAAATTTGTCTTGATACATGTATCAAAAAACCATCTATCTAAATGAAAGTTGTGTATTTCACTAGAAATATTGATACCCTACTAATAAGCATAAAAAAATTTGATACATATACAAAAATAATACATAAAAACAATATCATTAGTTTCAATAGTCAAAATTTAAAAAAAAAAAAAAGCAGATACACAATCAAAAGAATCTATAATCTGAGAATTCTAACATTAAATGTTTTATAAAAAAGTAATTACAATTGTCATACATTGATGAACATGAATGGTAATTTGAGGTTTGTAATTTATTCAAGATAATGCGATACATGGGCAATAAATTAAATAATTGGCAAAATTTCCTAAATTGATTACACAAAGTAATATAATTATTTTATATTCATGTATCATTGAAAATATTGATACATACTAATAGCAAATTGGTACAATATATTGATACACACGAAGCAATATATTGGTACGCAGCTAATTCTGAGTATCGAAATGGAAATCTTGATACATGTATCAATTCCGCATTGATGTACAAAGACAAAAGCTTGAAAAAAATTGTAGTTATCAATCTACCATTGAGACACAAAGACAAAAGCTTGAGAAATCATGACAATAATAGATTACTAATAAATTCTTACGCTTCAATTTCTTCTACATTGGTGGCTCAAGAAGACTTCTCCATTAGAAAGATTACTAATCAAATGCGAAGTTTTGATTTCTCTCAGATAATGGTATCTCAGGAGTAGTTAATGGAGAAGATAAAACACCCACCCACATTGACCAGTATAGATCGAGGAGAATGATACGGTAGATACGTAGGAAAGCTGATACTCTACATCTTCTTCACTAAAAATTTTGAATCTTTTTGCTTTTACATAGAGATGCAGCGTAATTCTCGTATCCGCATACGTCATAGGCTGAGAGAGAAGGGGGAGGGGGGAGATTGAGAAGGCAAAAATAGCGAAAATTTTGAAAGAGGGAAAAAGGGTGATGAGAGAGAATGGATGAAATTTTGAGGAATTTGGAAGAGAATTTTTGAGGCGGTTACAATGAGAGAATAAAGAGATTAAATTAGAGAGAACGTAGTAAGTTGGAAAAAGAATATAGAAATTTGATACAACGGTAATTGTTTTAAAAAAAATGGTAAGTCGTTATTTTAAATTATTTGTTGTTTTTTGTAATTTTTTAATGAGTTTGCTAATTATTGTAAATAGCTAGTTAAGTTTGCTAATTTGTGTAATTTTTTAACGAGAGAAAAGTTTTGCAAGTGCATTATTATTGGAAAAAAAGACATCAAAATAGTATTGTCGAAATGTAAATTAATTTGCTATATGAGAATGTATTAATTGCTACCACTAAAATAAAATAGACAACAAAAGAAAGGGAAGAATCATATTATTATATATGTAGGAAGCCCCTAAGTTGAAAGTTACATTACCTTTTTTCCCCTCCACAAAATTAAAAATTTAATTTTTAAATTTTTAAAGTTTGATTAATTTAATTATTCAATCAAAATAAATAGTGAATACGAAATCACAAATAAGAAATATTCAAAAAAGTTAAAATAAACAAAATAATAATAAATAAATATAAAATTAAATTTAAATTTGAATCTTCAAAATTACAAATTATTCAAATATAAATAATAAATAATAATAATAATAATAATTAATTAGTTAAAAATTAAAATTATTATTTTAATTATCATATTATTATATAAGTGGGAAGCCCCAAAGTTAAAAGTTGAATTACGAAATACCCTTCAAATATTAAAAAGACTAATATACCCTTTAAAATAATAAATAAATTTTATTTTTAAATAACTTATTATTAATTAGTTTTGGCTCTTTCATTTAACTTAAGAATATTTTGTGAAACGGTTAATTTATCAAATTTAAATCCATTAAGAAATTTGAATTATCATAAAATTCAAAATATATTAAATCAAATAAATATTATGAATTAATCATTTGAGTCCAATAAATATGGATTTAATTAATAGTTCAATTTTATTGGGTTAGTCCATCAAATTGGGCTACAAATGATAATCCCATTTTAAGGAGCCCAAGATGTAATATTCTAGAAGGCCCAAATTGGTGCCGTTTCAAATGACGTATCATACCAAGTCAAATAAAAGAAACAATGGGATCATGCCACATGTCAAAAAATGACACGGCTATGCCTAGTCAAATCAAGGTCAATGAAAATATGCCACGCGTATAAGTGACATGTTACGGCGATCAAATATCGCCATGTCAACTTAAATCTTATTGGTTGAAAGAAGTTCGTCCTTATCGCAACTCTTCCATCCTACAACTATAAATAGGGGTCTCATAATATAGAAAAGAGACCTGAATTCTAACAACAATCGAGTGTATAAAATTTCTCTAACAAGCTACAAACATTCAAGAACTCAGTTTTTCTACCATAAGTTTCAAAGATCAAGATGAAGATTCAAGAATAAGCTTCAAGCTCTTGAATTTAAAAATGAATCAAGATCGAGACCACCGATTCAAAATCAAGCTCAAGAACCCTTGAATTCAAGTATAAGTCAAGATCAAATTCATCAAGTTCAATATTAAGCTCAAAAAGCCCTTGAATTTATATTTGAAAGAAAGAATCGGAGGATTAATAGAGATTTTAACATCTTATTCATAATAAATACTACGGTTGTTGCGATATTTTCCGAGTCTTGATTATTATTTTCTCGACGCAAGATTTTATTGTCTGCAAAATTAGGACTCCCCATGGGACTATTTCTACCTCTCATCTCATCTTTTCAATCTTCAAAGATCAAAGAACATGAAACTAACATGGCTTCCAGAAGATGCTTCAATTTCAACTTTCCCCAAGATTGCGGCTCCAAGTTCTTTCTTCGAGGTGAAAAGCATCCTCGGTGTTACTTTTTAAAGTTTTGGACCCATCACGAGAAGCAAAGCAATCATGCTAGGACAACAAGCACTCCAAGTGCCATACGCATCAACTCCGAGTCTTTGGATTTTCATCCCCAAAAGGAGCAAGATCCTCACCAACACATCAAAGAAGAAGGCAATGTTACTAAGAGAATTAAGAAGAATCGACTCTACTTGACCTCTTTGTATCCAAGAACTACGCTACGAAAGAGATGATAATACTTCGAGCGGTGGGTCTTCTCCACTCACACCACATAAGATGAGTCCGTCAAAGATCAATTTATGTGATAATCCAAGCTATTCTCCAACATCCCCAATAATCATGCAGTGATGGTAACGTCACTTCATCTATGGAGGAGCAACTAGAGAACTTGACCAAGGTAATTGAAGGCATGACCAAGTATACACAAAATCAAGATGCTCGAATTGAGAAGTTGATGAAGAAAGTAGATGGCCTAGTGTAAGGAGAGTCTAGTCATGCACACGGAAAGGCTCCAAAAGTTCAAGAGAACCTAGTCTATATTTTCCCATCTATGGGTGTGTTCGCATTTTGTTATAAAAAAAAAGAAATAGCGTGCTTCATTACTCCTATTCTCGCCCGAAATCGACAAACTTCATTCTTGAACACGGTTCCTTCTTTTCATCCACATCCCATTACTCCTTTACTGGCACAGCTTCCTTGGCGGCTACTTATAGTCCCTAGGTAGCTAATCATTTTCATCCTCTTTCTCTATCTCTCTAATTTGTCTCCTCTGCTCTAATTTTTTTCTTCTTTCTTCTTTTTTCAAACCTTTGCCATGGGATCTCCTCACTTACTATTAAACTTGTATCCACTCAGGGGGAGACACCTGCAGGCGGGTGCACAGTATAGTACCTACCTCCAACCCTTCCCCCGTCTCTCCTTCATCTACCACCTTTCCTATCCATTCGATCCTACCCAAGGCATGGGTACGACCTCCATGACATCTGTCCCAATGGGAGGGTCGAACGATCTAAGTCGGCGAGGATCATGTGCCCTTGAGTACCAAATATGCACGCCTCAAAACCATCCCCACCTCTTGTGCTCGCAAGCACTTGGGCTGTGAAACCACTCCTCCTCCCAAGCATTAAACCCAGGGTGCATTTTGTAAAAAGGCTGTGAGGTCACCGCCTTTGCTGAAACGGACAGGGCTTGCTAGCAATCGAGATGATGCTTCTTCCCCAGCTGCCGTGCAACTTGATAACGTGATGAGCATGACTCGGACTCGGAGAACCTATTCCACGAAGCACAAAGTGCCTCCTCCTCGGATCCACCTTTACCCACTGATGTGACTCCCAATAAGAACATGGCAAAATTCCTTGCCATAGGGAAGGAAAATTATTTTGGTTGTCAAAAGGTGTTGAAGGGAAGAGTTATTGATCAATTAATTTAGCCGGAGAATCGGGAATGGTTAAATTTGCTTTCAAAGTTAAGGTTTCAAGGATGGACTTATACGTTTCTTTTTCTCTTCCACGGGTTTATGATCTTGAGTAGTGCGGTTCTATATGAATCTAGAGGTGATACGTGATGGAGAGGTAAAATCTGCGGTGAATAGGGTTGCATTACTCTTGATGCGAAGAAGTTAGGTGACTTTTGGTGATTCCTTGTCTTTGGATATGATGCATATGAAGTTCCCAGGCCCAAAAGATGGTGCGTTCACTACCGGGTTCACCCAAGGAGGTTCCTCCTGCGGACCTCGTGTTGTTGAAAAGGGAGATGGGCCACACGATCATAAGTTGTTGTTTGAACTAGTCCAACAAATGTCGACATCCTTGTATTGAGCAACGTCATGAGGCTTCCCATAAGTGATTTAGGGCTTATGGGTTCCATTGATGAGACAAGGTCAAACTTCCTTTCTGATCATTACGCCACATTGCTAGGTGGCCCGACCACGCTGGGAATCTCGTAGGCTTGCTTATGGCTTCTTTTTTACTAAGGTATTTGAGGTAAATCACATTCCTTTATCAACTAGGAAGATGGGGTCAAAATGGACTTGTTTTATTTCAAAACATTGGAGGAGTGCGAAGCGGTGCAATCTGTCCAGGTTCAAAAGGGAAAGGACCGGTTAATTCAAATGCTTCTTGATCTCCAATTGCCCTAATGCTAGAGTGGTGAATTGGAGAACTAAAATGCCCGACTTAGCGGGCCGTGGCCAATGCGAGATTTCTTCCCTTAAAGATCGACTCATTCTTAGGCAACCTTGCATAACGGTCGGGTGACAAGCTTCTATCCTTGATGGAGAAACCTTAGCCCTCTTCCCATGCCTCTTTTGCTTGGTTGTCTTGTTGATATTTATTCTTAGTTTGTTTAGTTTCTTTATTTTAGTTAACCCAATTTTTTGGTTGTGTATTGTTGATAATTTTAATAATATGTTTGAAAATGGTGTTAGTCTCATATTGATCTTTCTTTGATATTGGTTTGATTTTATTGCATCTTAGATGGCTCATATCATATTTTCTTTTGTACTATTTTGTTTAAGGCTTGTTCGATCGTGTTTCCCAGTGGCCATAGGTTATTTTTCTTTTGCATCTGCTAAATGTTGTTGTTTTATGTCTTTTCAATGATGTCAAAAGGGTGAAGGGGAGAATTTTGGGCTGATCGGGGTGTTTTGTCATCATCAAATAGAAATTTTATTGCATATTAATATTTTGATGATTGCAAAGTATTCGGGACTACATTGCATAATAAGATGGACCCGGGTATAACTCGATTCCTGCTTCTTTGAGATAGCAAGATAATCCAATCCGGATATGCAATTGGCATGTGTACTTTAGTCAATAAGGAAACCGTGTGAAGCACGGAGTGGCATGCATTGAATTTAGTTAATGATGGATCAGTGTGAAGAACCTAAAGGAAAACACAATTGAAATTCAACAAAGAAAACAAATAACACGCGAGGAGAACAAGGAAAGGAAAATATTGACTTTCCTTCTACAAAAAAAAACCTAACGAGGCATATGGTGGCTAAGGAAAAAATAAATAGGGATTTGTGATTGAAGAGTCTTCTTGCGGCAGTTGAGCTTTTGTAATAGAAAACGGGGTTTCATGACTTGTCAAACTTTGAGAGATAGAGTTCTTTTTTGTCATTGTTCTCAAGTTAGGAGGGGTTTTCTAACTTGAGTTGTGAGTTGAGAAACGCATCACTAATTAGAAGTAATTAGTCAAGTCTTGAGGTACTAGAGGTAGTTCGTTTGATTGCGGAGTTATGTCTAAGCCCTGCTATTGAGTTGAATAAAATTCTATTCGACAAGTAGTATTTTGTTACTCCCTTGAACAAGGAGGTTTCCACGTTACTTTTGTGTGTTTGGTACTTTGTTATTGTTTGCATTGTGATTAGATTAGTGCTGGTTCAATATCACCAATAGTTAATTGGTGATTTCACTAAGGAGCCAAATAAATGATTTTCTTAAGCAATTTCATGATTAATGTTGATGAACACATGGTCTTAATAATCCAAACATTTGATTTGTTTGAATTTTATTTGGTAAAAGTGAAGAATATTTGCATTTCGTTAACTTAATTTATAACATTGATTGTCACGACTCAAGTGGTCATTTTATTCAAATTTATTTATATGTATTGCCACTTTGATAGATACATGTGCAGAATTTAATAGAGGCGTGAGTTAGGATCTCTACTTCCTCCCAACCACTGTGGTAAGTCTTACTTTAGTCCAGTGAATGCTAGAGACATTTGTTCGCTTTCTCGAGTCGAGGCATGTCTTATCCCTTTTTATTTTATTTGTATTGTCATAAAGACTCCAAAACAGTTAGTAGTTTATATTAAATTTATATTGGCATTATAGAGTTTAAGGAAAAATTATATAATATTTCAAAAAAAAAAATTGAATATAATTGAATGACTGCATTATTATATTTTAATATTGAGAAGTTTTTAATTTTTTATAGTCATTAATCTTTTTTATTAGCTATTAACCTTTGTAACCTATGAGATATTATGAGAATTAATTTGTCATTGATATTCGTTGATCAAAAGCTCCAGTTATTCTCCTTTGTATATGAAAGTCTTCTTTCTTAGAGATCACTAAAAAAAAGAAATAATCTTTTTTCTGCTTTGAGTTTCTATCATCTAAAATCTTTGTTAGATTCTGACTCCTAATTTTATATTAGAAGAATTTTTTTGGTCCCAGGGAGTACACCTACATCGGGTGAAATATCCTTAAAGATAATTAGCGTAGATATGCCTATAGTTATGAAAATTTTCGTGATCTACAATATTTTCAACAATTTTAGGATATTGCACTCATGTTGTTTAATTATCACGTTATGTTGGAGAAAAATAAAATCAAGTTCCTCTTTCCCTAAATTTTTCAATCACAACAATGGATCCTATTCTGATTTCTCCTTGTTCCCTCTTCGGCGTCAGTGACAGCAACTCCTCTAATAATAGAACACGGAGACCCAGTAAGCTTTTCGGAGAGGAAGCATTAGTTTCCTGAAATGAAATATGGGGTTGATTTTTATAATTCTAATGGAAATAATTTTTGGAGTCAGTTTAACGGCAGCTTGAAAGCACATGGTTATCGAAACACAAAGTAAATTTTGAAGTGGCGTGGTTATAGGTGCTTGCATTCGGAGCTAATATTGTAGAAGTTGCACCTAGTATTAATCATGTTTATGTCGTCATAATGCGAGTGAATATTATCGTCAGTGTAAGTGAGTGAATATTATTGTCAGTATAAGTGGTTGGGTAATAGACATATTTCATTGAAAAATAATATCCACTCGGTATTATTACCGAATCATATGCGAGGGAATATTTTTGTAGGTGTAAATGATTGGGGTAATGAACATATTTGTATGAAAAAGAATAAATATAATTTTTGGCTTACATCCAAGTTAAATGAGGAGGAAATTTTATTTATCTTAGTGATTAAAAAGAACTACTCATGTTCTTGAAAAAGAAAGTTATTGCAAATCTCACATATAAAAATATTGGCTTTAATTGAATTATAGAATTTGGTTGATGTGAAATTATTAGAAAACATTGGAGTAAAGTTTCTTTTGAGGAGGTTATGAGTGTTTCAATAAAGCATGATTTTTTTTTTGTTGGCAAAGGATATTATATTGCAACCACGATTTAGTTGAGTTATATATTTCTACTCATGAATGAAAATGCTAGTAACTTGCTTGAATGATTTATTTGATTTATGACATGTTAAATTTTGGTAAATCAATTTATTTTATATTATGATAATTCAATCTTAAGTAGAAAATTAATTATGTAAAAAGATAAAAAAAAAATTGATAGAGATGATGAATTTATTTTGCTTAATAATTTTTTGTGAATAATAGATGAATTATAATGAAAGTTACTCCTGTACTCACTTGAATCCAAATGGAGTAGCAAAGAAAAATAATTTTAAAAGAAATGATGTTCATTGTATGTTTATTTATACTCTTTTGTCTCGATAATCTTTGGGGAGAAGTTATTTTATGTGTTGCAAGATATATTAGAGTACCTTATTTACAAGAAAGTTGAATCAATTTCTTATGATTTGGGGAGAATTTATCCTTTAGGCAAATATTTGAAAGTGTGGGGTGACTTTTTAAGGTTATGATACATGATTTCAAAAAGAAAAAAGTTGTATGTTTATTATGCATGCTAACAATAAGTGTTTCATATAAACTTTGCATTTATTAATAGTGATGTGATTGAGAACAATATTATAGTGAAAAAAATAAAGTTTCAGATTTTTTTTAAAGTGATAATTATTTTAGTGGCCTTGTTGTTCAAAATAATTTTAAAAATGAGGTTCGAGGAGAAAAAAAGTTACAAGGATAGAAAATTATTTTGGTGAAGATTTTTATATTTATCTTATTTATAGTGATTTAAAATATATTATGATGTTATTTTTCTCTTGGTACATAATTTTGAAAAAGTACAAAGCGTGTCAAAAGTGTTATAGTGATTAATATTTGTTGTACTAGAGGGTACAATGATGCTAAGTGGATTTCAAAATTCATCTATGATTATTTGTTTACTCTTGGTGGTATATAATAGCATGAAGTTAGTCAAATAGACTATAATTCAATCATTTATGAAATCTGAGTTTGTGGCTTTGAGTGAGTGCATTGTCGGGCTAAGACGTTCTTAGCAAAGTTCTAAATTTTAAATAAAGAATCAATTTTATTTATATGTTGTGGTTGCCAAGTAGCATTAGTTGTAATGAAAAAAATAAATTTTTAATAGCAATAAAATACATGTGTACGAGACATAATGTAGTAAAATAATTGTTAAGAGATGAAATTATATTCATAAATTATGTGAGGTCGGAAAGTGAATTTGGCCAATCCTTTGACTAAATATTAGGGAATTTTTTTATAAATGAAGCTTCAACGGGAATGAAACTTTTTGTCAAGTAATATATAGAACATGATGGTAACCCAGCCTATGTGATTGGAGATCCGCGAATTAGGTTCATATGGGTAATAACAAGTCATTGTTTGATATTGTGCATTATAAAATTTATCCCATCCGTGATCTACTATGGTGTATGTTTCATGCAAATCTGCAAAGAAAGTGAAATTTGAGTTATAAACTCTCATTATCCATTACTATCTTCATTTATTGGTGGTGTATTGCTCTGCAGAATATACTTGATGAGTGGACCTATATAAGTGTGGAGTGATGCAACTTCAATGAAATTGTGACAGATTTCTAGAGCACTCATGAATACTAGGACACGTGCATGGTCTTCTAGCTCAAATCGTGATAACGAGAAAGATTCTTGAGTATAATGTGATAAAATAAGATTCTAGGGTGACAAAGAATTCTTGGTTCATAGAATTGAACTGCAGATTATTTTTATAAGTTTAATCAGCGCTTTGTCTAGATGTGGTTCATAGTCTATGAGACACTACATTTAATGTATTATACTCATATATAAAAACCCAACAAAACTTCTTATTTCATTTATTCCTTATTATTCTTTGAGATATGTGGGAGATTGTTGAAAAAATTACAAAGAAAAAATTTCTAAAATTAAAAAATAATAAAGGATTATCAATTTATGATAAAAAAATTAAAAAAATTTTAATTTTGAGAAATTTTTAATTCTTTATACCCTCTTTATAACTATTAATCTTCTTTATTAATCATTAACCTTTGTAATCTATGAGAATTAATTTGTCATTAATGTTAGTTGACCAAAAAATTCGATTATTCTCCCTATATATGATAGTCTTCTTGCTTGAGAGAGACTAGAAAAGAAATAGTCTTTTCTTACTTTAAGGTTACTAGCTTTTATCAATTTAAAATATTTATTTGGTTGTGACTCGCAGTTTTGCTCTGAAGGCTCGTTAAATTTTGAGGAATACACTTAATATCGAATAAAATATTCTTAAAACGATTAATCATAAACTTGTACTTCAAACTACGAAAACTTTCATGATTTACAATATATTTCAATATTAAATATGATTTATTTGTATGAAAGGAAATACATATATTTTCCTATATTTATGATGAAATATAGAATGCGACAAGTAGATTTTTCAAATATTTGAAAGATCATTTGAATGATGAATCAATTATATGTACATGCATTTGGTAGTATGTCGTTTACGTTGTCATGTTCTTCGTTCGATACAAGTTAACGTCTCAATTAGCGCCACGATCTCCTCTTAAATTAGGGTGTGTTATAATGAAATTCAATTTAATACAATATTTTTTATGAGTTTATTGCTACTATATTTGAAAACTACATTGTAAGTTAAGACCTTATTTGTTTTTATTAAGATTAGAACGTATGTGAATCTAAATACATATTTGAATCATTAGGATGTTGTCTGCAGATGCGACTGAATGATAATTAAGATTGTTTGTTTATAAATATACGAATGTGCATACTTTATTAATTTATAAATATATTAGATATACTAATCAAGAAATAAAAAAGTAATTAAATGTCAAAAAAAATAATGTAATAAAATAAATTTATTATCTAATAAAAAATAAAATATTTATGTTTGTTAGTGATGGCGAAGATGATTTGTAGTGATATTAGTTGTAGTAATGATTGATGTTAGTGGCTAATAATTGTGGTGGTAATAATTGATGGTGATAATTATGATGATGTGGTGGTTAGTTTTAATAGTGGTAGAAGTGATGATAATAGTTAGTAATGATATTTGTGATGGTGAAATCGGTTAATGTTAGTAGTTAGTGTAGAGGCTGAAAAATGTGTGATGGTTTGACGATGTGTTGTAGTAATTGGTGGTGAGATGCTTAGTTGTGATGGTGAAGATGGTTTGTAGTAGAGATTGGCAGTGCATAATGGTGATATGAGTAATAGTGGCAGTAGAGGTGGCGGCGCGGCAATGATAATAGTGGTGGTGATAGTGGTGGTGATGACGCTAATTATAATGATGGAGGTGGTATTTTTAGTAGCGGCTGAAAATAGTGATTGGCGGTAATGATGATTGCCAATGATTGTTCTGATGTAAGGGGTGGTTGGTGAGTAATGATAGTTGACAATGATGGCGGTGGTTAACGTGGTGGTGGTTGATGGTTAGCGATTATAATGGTGATGGTAGTTTGTGATGATAAAAGGTGGTTAATGGTGGTGGCTGGTGGTTGTGGACATAATGATGGTGAAAATTATCCAATGATATTAAAACTTTGTTATAATTCTTAATGATTAAGATATTTTTTCTCATTTTAAACGTTTAAAAGAGAAAAAATTAAAAAAACAAACACATTTAGTGACCTAAAATGCGAACCAATGGGATTCGGACCTCTTAAATGCAAACAAATAAGCAAGTCTAAAATAAATTAATAAGTTAAGTAATTCAAATATATTTGCGTTCGTACAATTAAATATTAATTAGTGTATTTTTTATTAATTAATAATGTTAATTATGAATTTAATTTTAATTTTTAAAATTTTAGCTTTTTTTTTAGTTTTTAATAAAAAAATAAACTTTAAAGGGTTTGCTCATTTCGAGTCTGCTCAATTCAAATTTAGATACTTTATAATAAAATTCAGTAGACTTTAACTCAAACTCGATTATGATTCAAATCGTCTGTAGTATAATAAGCCCAATTAGATCGACTCACCTTAATGTTGTAGCACTAAATTTGAGTTAACTTGGATGTAAAAGTCTAATAGCTTAATATCAATTTGTAAGACTTGTCTACTACATACAATAAAACCTACCTATATATGTCAGTCATGGAAGCCAACTTGCTCATGGATGGACCCAGATAGATTGAGTTTAGTTATCTCATTATATATATTATTATGATATAAATGATGGAATAAGTTATTTTAAAACTAATTAATATTTCTAATCAATCATTAAATAAAACGAATCCTACATTTATCTTGAAATTATTATTTCTCATCCTCCGTGTCAAATGATCCCTCGGTAATGAAATACTTATAAATGCTGCTCATAATTACTTTTTATAGTTTGTTTACTTTCATCCAACAACTTTTACCGTTACTCACAAAATATTATCTAAATTGTAAAAACATAATTATTCTTATTAATTGCTTGAAATAACGTATTGATTAAAAATTTGAAACATTTTAATGAGTAAGTGTATGAAAGTGCTTTTTTCGGTTGGAGGAGGGAGACTCGAGAAATGTAGGGGCTGAATTGTGAGGGTTAATTTATACATAAAACTGTTTAAATATATTAGAGGTGTACAAAGAAACAGATAAATCATATCAAATTTAATAATTCGAATCAAATCAGAAAAAATTTGATTAATGATTTCTGGTTTGATTTGGTATTGTGTTGAAAAATTTTTTGATTAAAAAAACTAGTTTCGTTTAGTTTTAACTAAAAAAAACAAAATGAATCAAACTAACCCAATATTAAATGTATATAATTTTTATAAACATTTTATGATTATAGATACTTCTTGAATATTTTCATAGTTTTGGTCTTTAATATATTATTTCAAGCTAAGTTTGGGCTAAGAATTTTGAATAATTCTATAAGTTATTAAGTTTAATAGCTTATGAATTAATATATTATTAACTCAAACAAATCTCAAATCAAAATCAAATCAATATTAATGCTAACAAAAGAAATGTTTCCAATACTAGGAACGACAATAATATTAGATATTCATTCTTTTATTTTGCATTGATTAATTTACATAATGAAAACACATAACTTAATTAATTTTTAAAATGTTTTAAGTTATGAATCAACATTTATTAGTCGTACTTAGTTTGACATGACTTAGTACTTTTAGAGTATGATCATTTTCATTAGGACTTATTAATTAGCAATATTTATTTTATTTTTTTTATTTTTTTTATTTTTTTTATTTTTTTTATTTTTTTTATTTTTTTTATTTTTTTTATTTTTTTTAGTTTTTTTATTTTGTTAATTAAAAACACTCTCAAGATAGTTGTATGTTACTAGGATTAAAAAAATATTTCAAGTATAAATTATATGTTTTGTATGAAACTTTATTATAAAAAAGAATAAAAGAAACTGAGATTGAAAAATTCAATTTATATTGATTTAATTTAATTTATAAATTTTAAAATTTTGATACAATTGGTTTGGTTTGATATTTATGAAAACAATTTGGCAGAATATGTCGTTTAGACAATAGTTAGTTGGGTCAAACAGTCAAAAATTCAATTGACCGTTTTTGCTAATTTTTTAAATTTTCTCTAAATTAGTCCCCCTCTAAGTACCTAACCTTCTTCAAAATCTATAAATAGCCCCATATTTGTTAAATATTTTTCTTAAAACTACTCTACCATATAATATTTTTTCAAAATTTTCTTATATCTCTTATAATTCTTAAAGTGCTAGCAAGATTTATTAATTCTCTCAATTATTAGTTTATTATTATTTTGATTTATTTGGTAATTCGGAAGTAGGCGAGTAATTTACAGACTGTGCTACTTATTCGGAGTCAGTATTCAACTTAGTGTGAAACTTTGGTGCACTTATTTCATTTCTTTATCTTATTGATTAAATTTGTTTTTCGCATTTAATTTTATTTTTTTAATTTTGTTATTTTAATTTTAAACTTGACTAATGAACTGATTTTAAAAGATGGAAAATTTATTTAGGGTAGTAGTAGTACTAGTAGTATTGATTTTAATAGCGTAGAGGTAGAGATTAAAAGATTCTTCTTCTAATACTAGTAGTAATGCAAAAAATTAATCTTTTACTCATGTTTCTAAAATATACTAATACTTCATCAGTCCCAGGAGACTTAGTCCTTAATACGATATTCTCTTAATGTTGGAGGTGATTCTAGTTTTTCCTCAAAATGCAGTATTCCTGCTTCTTTCCCTTGTCTTGCTTAAATTTGAGCTACGGGTTTAACGTCTAGGCCTTACATTGTTAATAGGATTCTTGGTCAAGTCTCGGCTTATACTTCTTACGGCTTGCGTCAGACCCATCCGATTCACATGACCTCCCTACCTTTCGGTATCACATCCGAAAATCATAACTATTATCTTGCGGGTATATCTTCTTGTTGTTAGCGTGTTATGACGGACTTGGCTTTTTTTTTTGACTTGAACTTGACTATTCTTGGAAGTCCATGTGACGGATCTTCACCACACCCACTTTGGGTAAGATAGTAGTCTTACTTGCTCTTGACTTATTATCATGAGGATGCACAACTTACGTAATCATAGGGCTCTTTACGCTTTCTAGCATTTTAAGGAATCAGCAAACCATCTTCACTTCTTTGCTTGATTTGGGAAACCTCACCTCAATTCTTTATGCCCTTTATCGTGGAATCAAATTTAAGAGGTAGGAATAGCCTTTCTTCTTGCAACAAACGGAAACATGGAGCGTACCACATCTTGAAAGATGGAGGTGGGAATTCTACATTTCCCTCTCTTTCTCACACTTATACGATAATGCGGTATTGTCTCTTATCTTAATGAGATCTTATATATCCCAACAAATAAATCCTTTCGTGTACGTTGTGGCACAATTTCCTACTCGAAGTTATAGAAATATGCGAGAATGGTACCGATAAAGGAAGTATCACATTGGGAGGTCACTTATACCTCCTCTGTGACCAGATTACCTTGTAGCTGGTTGGTGCCCTCTCCACGTTTGCTATATCGATCTGCACTTTTTGGAATAGGATATGTTTGATCACGACTTGTATCGTATTCAAAGAATATGGTAAGTTTTAGGAACTCAACCCTATCTTTGTACCGCTCTATAGCACGTTGGAATGAGAAGAAGGGTAACCATCCTATCACGCCTTGCATCCTCACGCCTATAGTATGTGGTGCACAACACATCCATAAACGAACTCTCATAGCACGACTTTGTGAACTCCTTAGGACACGACTGCTCGTGCAAGTTTGTCCACGCCCCGCCTTGGGGGGTATGGCCCGGCACTTGGTGCCCTATTAGGACCTGGGTGCTATACTACTATGCCTAAGCACATGCGGTACTGGCGCTCTATCTCGATTCATGGAATAACGGGCTGCTCTCTTGGTGTCATCTGACCTCCGACCCGGCCCCGGGCCTATAGCCACACATTTTTTCTCTTGGCTAACTTGAGAGACACAATCATAAAGGGAACCTATGCGGGCCGACAAGGCCATCTGTCTTTGTCTAGTTACTCTAACTCAATATAATGAATATTGAATATCAACTGACCGGCAAGGTCACCACTACTAGCGAATCATTTACAATGACACAATCAACAACACTAAACGAAGCTAACATCTTTGTACATTACAGTAGCACAATAACCACGGGGAGATATGCTGTACACAATCGCAAGCCTCTAAGAATGCGATAAGATGGTGGGGCAGGGCCGACCTACCCGTCTTGTACAATAAAAAATGAACTACACCTACGAATATCAAGTTCGGATGACGGAGAGTAGATGACTCCTATGGTAGCTGGAATCACGAGGATCGCCTCCTCATCTATGAGTACTGCTGACCGTAATGCGGCGCCCAATGGGCGTCGTGCCACGGTACCGAGTATGCAAAGCAAGCGAACACATGCGAATATAAATAACATAACTAGCAGCTCTGAATAACGGGAAATATCGAATCATGGGCGGTATAGGGCTGGTCCGGACAACTACCCGTGCTTGTGATAGGGCGAGGAGCGTACTGTCGACGATGCCCGATCTGTTTGTCTATTAGCTACTATATAACATATAAGTACATATATAACAAGCAAAACCAATACCGGCCCCCATAAGTAGGAAGGTGCCAACCAATCAAACAATCTAATACCCTTACCCGAGGTCAAAACCATCAAAAATAAGTCACTCCACTCATTTACTAACTACGAGCACCTCTACCGGTCCCCTGGGTCTCGAGCACCTCTGGAAGCCCCACAGGTCTCCAACTCGAGCTATGGCCTCGATAAATAGCGTAATGCAGTCGGAGGACTCTTTTATGTTGCTATCATGTAGCTATGCTTGTGTCGAAATGCTGTTTCACTGGGCATATCATACAACATAGTGGCCCCATCTTCTTGATCAACTTCGATATGAGAGCTTCATCCCATCTTCGTCCCTACTGCGGACGGCATGCCACTCCTTGGAGTGACATATACCCACCCCGTCAGTGGGCGACACAGTGCACCAACCCGGGGGCGGCGAGGACACTCAAGGTGCCCTCACGACACAATCAGTCTCAACAATCCAATAATCACATATAACAAGCATGTTTAAGCGAAAATACTATACGGCCATTACAGTTTCTTATTACGAACTCTTTACGTGTTATGCGGGTGAGATCTTATACGAATGTATGGCTATCTTTGTGTAAGATGCTATGTTTTATTATGCTATCTTGTAGCAAGATTCTATCGGCTTTGGCCCATGACATACTATAGCCAAGGTACTATCTGTCTGTATGGCTATACCGTAGCCAAGATATTATCTGATTTACTTTACTAGCTTTTATTAGGAAAATATGTCATATTATTATAAAACATGCTTGCTAAACGCATGCGGCTAATGGATCCCGAAATAATAATATCTCGCCATTTTAGTCTTTGCTTCCCACTAACTTTACTGAATATGATATAACGCAAGGCAGGTTTCTTAATTCGCACACAGCTTCAATATTCAACTCCGGCAAATTCTATTACGGAGTTCACTGAATTATGCTAGGCTAGAGTACTAACTTGCCGAAGAAAATGGCTTTACATACCTTCGCTTGGATTATCAGAACTAACGCGGCTTCAGTCGGTACTCCGGCTATTTCTCCCCAGCTTGCATTCACATATACATAAATTAAAACTACATATACCAAAATTCTGGAATAAAACATCACTTTGATATATTTATAAGCCCAAACTTTGGCTTATCGAAAAACGATCGAAAATCTGCTATTTCTCGAAAGTCGGAGAGGAGAAATATTCATTTTTAGGCTAGGAGTACATGGCCACTAATTTGGAGCAATTCCACTTACCTTAGCTAGGTAGCGCGATGATTTGTCGGTCGAATTTTGCGAAACTAAAACCGTAGCAATGCTCCCTGCTTGCTAAATGCCTCAGTATCCAGGGTTAATTTGAATTTGGACCGCGTTTGGTCATGTCGAATGATAATTATCAAGAACCTCAAGTAACCTATGTTTTGTTTTTCATTGAAAATTACTAAGTGAAATGAAGCAAAAACCTAAGTTGGAGGCTTATATATAATTGCTTGACCTATAAGTCGCATTCAAGGAATGCGATTATAAGTCATTCTGAAATACGATTATAAGTCGCATTTTGCCTTGCGATGCGCGGAAGCACTGGCGCTTGTCCGATCTTTCCCAGGGCCTTTTCTAGCATGTGGTATTCTAAAACTCTTAACCAACATGCGGTAGCACATCTACGTGTAAGAATTTACGGGGTGTAACATATAGCATACCGTCGTCGGGAGACAGGGTGAACACGATCGCGTCATTAAACGGGCGGGAGGCCGAGCGGAGGACCGCACACGGCACGCCACAGCACGGGCGGTGGCACGTGCCCCTAATACAGCGCGATGGGCGCGCGCCGCACTCCCGGCCACCGCTCAGCATATATAAACCCCTCTTAGTTAAATTAAGTCATTAGATAAAAGTTCCCTCGGAAAAAACGAACGCACACCATTTTATCCAATTTCCTTCAAATTACTCTATCAAACTCCATTCAAACGCAAATTAACTTGGGATAACGAGTTTTAGGCCTACGAGAAGCATCGTTGTGGACTTCTTTGTAGAAAATTACTCGGTGAACGAGAATCACGAGTAAAGGTTGTGAATTTTACTTTAAATTAGTCTTAAGCGGCTCTGGGCGATGGTAAGCAATTCACCTTCTAAATTCTCAGAAATTGGCGAGTTTAAAGCTATAGTGTCGAAGTTGAAGTTATAGTTAATTTTATTGGAAGATATTGTTGTTTCACGGTACTAATAATGGAGTCTCGTCTTCTCGGCGTGGCCTATAAATTGATGAAATTACCTTCGGGTTGGAGTTTGCTCAAGCGCCTAGAAATCATGAATAAGGTATGTTAAGTACATCCTTGGCAAGTTACATTCATCATAAAGATAATACCTTTGCTGCATACCTATAGTACTTTAGAGTAACCCTATTGTGGTCAGTTGTTATGAATTAAATTGAGGTGACATCGATAACGCCGTAATCCTCGTGGGAACAACCTAGTAGCTTGGTGCTCTACATATGAATTGTTTGGGTTGTTGAATGTTTTGCTCATGGGCTATGTTTCGCATGGCAATATGATGAAAGGACCCGGTAAGGCAGTGAGGGCCATATTGAGTACCCATCGGAGGAGCAATATGATGTCAGAAGGGACAAATTACAGGTGAGGGGGGCGTATTGAGGTCTAGTCACCTATATCTCCTCTATGACACGGTGGCATCACGACCCTCGGGCGGCAGAGGCGCTGGGGTCGATTCTGAGCCTAGGCGGCTCAAATACGATTTCTGAGAGCCTGACGGCTCAAATACGATTCTGAGCCCATACGGCTTAGACGAGACAAAACTATAGGAGCACGGATGGCTCAACCCAGTAGGGCCACATGGGCTGGGATCCCAGACTAGAGAGAATGAAAATGCTCAGGAGTTACGGTATGCTTATGAACCTTTGGCAGTCCCGGTTGAGGGAGTGTTAATTATTTGTATATAGGGGCTTATGGGGCATTAGGTTTTTATTTGTGCTTATACTTGCTAGTTATATTTAGGTATTGTGAAGCTATTCATATTGTGACTTCTCCTTAATGATTACTGGTCTTCTATTGCTTTACTCGGTTTTTTCATTTGCCTTATATATTCGGTGCATATTATACGCGCCCATCTTTGAGGAGGATTTGCATTATTTGCTGCGGGTGTTGTTAGACGTGATCCCGGGACCTCCTTAGTGCAGGCCCGAGAGGCCATAGTTCGAATTCAACTCCTTTACTCGGAGTTGATAGTTAAGAAGAAGGTTTGTTCTTTTGCATAGTTTTACTTGGGTAGGTTTGGGCCTTTGTTCAATGCTATTCCACTCTTAGAGCTTACGGCTCAATTGTTGTTGGCGCAGTATGGGGCCTATGTATATTATGTTTTGTGTGGTGGTAGTGTGAGGCCTAGTTTGCTTATTAATTGGCAGCCTTGTCGGCTATAGCTTGTGTATTTGCCTGTTTTCCTTCGGTTATAACTAGACAACATGATGGTCTTATCAACCCGCATAGGATCCCTTTTATCATTTTGTTGTTGGGTTAGCTATTTCTTTACGGGTGTTGCGTGGCCTTGTTGTCACGGGGCTATGTTTACAATCGAGATATGGCTCGTTGTTTTCTTGATTTTGATTCTTTGGCAAGCACTAAGGGTGCCTATGCTAGCTAGGTCGATCCAGTTGAGTTGGCATAGGTCATTGCTCCCGAAGAATGGGCGTGAAAAAACTTGGTATCGGAAATCGGAGTCGTATCCCGAGGAGTGCAATCCATGTCAAGTAGAGTCTTGTATATGGGTGTGTTGTGTGCCACATTCTATGGCGGGGCTACAAGGCATAATAGTGTGGTTACCCTCTTTCTCCTTGATCGTGCTATAGAGTTGTGTTGTATAAGGTAACTCCTAAACTTGTTATTTGTCTATTCTGGAAATCTCCAGCACCTGACAGACCAGGCCAGTCGGGAGCTAGGCTGCACGGCAGTGGCACAGTCTAAAGGCCCAGTCAGTCGGCCCAATCCCGAGGGCGATAGAGGCAACACCTCGATCTCCCGGCATTCTCCACCCCATCGGGAGCCTCGGAGGCGCGGAATGCAGGTGCCACCTCAAAATCCATTCTGTATGGATGGGGGGAGATTAGGAAGCGCGGGATTTATATGTTAGTTTAGATATTCATTGCCAAATATCGACTGACCCGATACAAAAACCCGGTGGGTGTCGAACCCTTTGAGAGGCCCAGGGAGTTCGAGGTTCGCGAATTCCTTGCTTTGGTCCTCCGCGGTTTATAGGAAGCGATCGAAGGAGGACCCCAAAACTTCATTGACAACAAGAGATATTGGTCATGCATGACTCATCCACAAAAAATCAATAGGTTAGTAGTGTTTTGATTGCGAGAGGTGGCGGTTTTGTCGTACGAGAGTTGCAGGAAGTGCCCAGCGAGATACACCCCACATGTGGCACAGCTCAACTGAGCACCGTAGACCACTACTTGCCCCCAGAGGAGGTCGGCGGGCCGAGAATAAATTAGTTTTACATACGGAGCAGGGCGAATAAGTGTCAAAGAATATGCCTTAGATTTGGTTGCCCAGCTGAATATGCGCCTATATTTGTTGATACCATGTGACGGTACACCGGTTTATTATGGGACTTGCACCGAGAATATGTGGAATGGATGTATTCTTTGCCATTGGGAGGATATGGATATCTCATGGATCCAGGAGCCTTTGCTCGAGAATATAGAGGAGATCGGGCGGCATGATACGCGGTTGATAGAGCGAGGTCAAGAGCGAGCGTTGGAGGAGTGACCAGCGAGACTTTTACACAGAACTTTGGTGGGCCCGGGCCTTATTTATCGGAGTAGGCCACCTAGGCCCCAGGATTTCGGTAACAAGAGCATCGGTCGAGATCATCATGGACGGTCAAGTCCCGGTGAAAGTTACAAGTGTCGGGCTCACATCGGTAGAGGGCCGAGATCATATGGGACTAGTGGTGCCACGTTGCAGTACCTATTATAGGCCACATGCAGGAGGTGTAGGTATGGTTCCGCCTTGTTATTCCTGGATAGGAGAAAATATAATGAGGATTGTCCGGAGCCTAGACACACGGGTGGTTGTGACCGGCGAATAGATCCTTAGGTTCACATGCCCCAACACCTTACATAGGGCGCGGGCCCTTGGCTCAGTAGGGAGGCCAAGGTGAACCAAGGGGTCTAGTTCAACTAGTGGTCGGGGATGGCACATATACACTACCGGACGATAGGAGTCGAGACGTCACCGTGTTATGTGATTATGTTGGATGTTTGTTCTCATTTAGTTTATGCTCTAATAGATCGGGTTCCACTCTGTCTTATGTTACTCCACTTATGGCCCGGAAGTTCAGTATAACACCTGAGTTCACTTGGTGACCTTCCTCGGTGTCTACACCGTCGGTGACTCTATTGTTGCAAAAGAGAATTTACCGGGGTTATACATTAGAGATTGGGTTTTTGGTCTCCGAGACTTTGGAATTTAGTGGATCTAGAAATGATTGATTTTGATGTAATTATGGGTATGGATTGGATGGCACCTGTTACGCCCTTTGTAGAGTGTTGGGCGACGCTCGTTTCTTTCCGGGGTGTGTGAGAGTGGAAAGACAATGCAGCTACGCCGAAGGTAGGTTTATATCCTATCTTCGGGAAAGAAAATTATTAGCAAAAATTTGTATGATCTTGGGCATAATTGCATTCCCAAGTTCTACTTTATAACTTAGTTTTGTCGTGTTGATCGACTTAATTATATGCATTCTCATGTATTCTTATGTAAATGTGAATATATACTAACAATTAGTTCTTATTTTTGTAGGACTTTAAAAATGAATTTGAGGAACTAATCTATGATTTGGTGAAGTAGAGGAATGGAATCGGAAGCGAATTACAAAGTGGCAAGGAACAATGCCTTGGCAAAGTGGCGCGCCCAGGCGGCGTGCCACGCCCGGTGCCATGCCACGCCAATTCCATGTGCGAAGAAGGAAGCAAGCCTCGGGCAACTGCGCGTGGCTGTTGTCACTGCGAACCCATCGTCTTTGCACAAGCCGGCGTGCCACGCACGCCATCGCGGCAAGCCTCGGCCTAATGTCATTCTAATGGAGTTTCCGGTGTGCATTCGCGTTAGCAGGTGTCACGGAGGTATATTAGCGCGATACACTTTCAGTGACATGGAGCCATTCCACGGCCAGACATAATTTTGTACAATTCTCATTTACTATAAATCGGTCCCTTAGCTCCTAAAATCATTTAGTCACAATTTGTTTTACGAGAAAAACTGCCAAGGACTGAGGGAGAAGTGGGAGAACTCACCTAGGGTTCATCAATTTCATCTTCTCTTCTACCAATCCTTGTAACTATGTTACTTTAATTGTTTTCTTGTAATTATACGAACATGAGTGGCTAGAACCCTCCCTCATAGGGTTGAAGCCACAAGATATGATTGTGATTTTGCGCATTTTTATTTTGGTTTTAAGTTATTGATTGTTGTTTTGTCTTGCATTCTTAATTATATGGTTGTTTTTTATGATTGATTATGAAAACTTACACGTTACGTGGTAAATACTTGAAGCAAATCTAGGCAAGAACAATAAGAATGTAGAAACCCAGTTCTTGTCTTTTGATAAGATTTTGTGGTTAGGATAGAAATATACCTAATACCTTTTGGTTGATAAAATGGGAAGATACCAACTTGGTGTACTCCACCACTTGTAAGAGTAGTTGTGAAGCTAAGTTTCTTGGTTAAATGGTTAAGTGCGGAAGTACCCAAATCAATGGCATAACCCATAAACCGCATCCGTAGTTATTACCTGAACTGAAGTGCTGTCTCTCAACAATGTAGTAGTGAATATTTGTGAGTTTGAGAGATTGGAAAATGTCATGAACAATAATTTGTTATGTGAGAGGCGACATTGACCACATTTCATACTTCAAAAACCCATTACGAAATAATGACATCTGCGCGTTATCGGTTTTAACTCCATGAACATGCAATTCTAATTATGTGAGACGACAATTGATAGTTTCATACTTAAACCATTGCAAATCGTAGTATCGCATGATTATCCGGTTTTAACTCTAGTTGCTCCTTGAATTAATTCAGAGTATTTCGTTGACCGCCCCTAGACTTAATCAACTCTATCGAAAACTTCTATAATCAACACTTGCGGCATTTAATATCACACTTGAACTTGATAGTTAGCTTTGCTGACTACATTCCGACTACTATTGCTGTCCAAAAATCACAATTTTAAGTAGTGTAACTTTAGCATGAGAACCTGTTATTTTGAACCAAAATGTGATATTAGAGTCAATGGTAAAGGAAGGTTAAAAACAAGCTCAAGGTAGTTTAAATCAAGCAACTTAATTGATGATAATGAATTAAAGTTTTATGGCTAAAATAAAAGAACTGTTTGAGATTAAGTGTGTAAAAAACGTTTCAGTCATATTTTTAATACTTTTATTGTTACATCGTTAAAATTAAAAATCAGAATGTTTTTTAAATTATGTTTAACTTTATTTTTAATCATCATAAATCATAACAATGTTGAAGATTATACTTAAACAAGTTAAATTATACGGTCTGTCAAGGTAAAAAATTACGAGCATTAATCACCAATGTATTACATGCTCTATTCTTTTTTATTGCATGTTGGTTTATTTTTAATTTAGTAGCACAGTTTTCCTTTACATGACTGATCCGGCTCCATTCATCACCAAATTTTAAGATTTTTGGATAATCTACGTATTAAGATATTGAGATTTGTGGGTAATATGCAATTTCGATCAATAAATCGTCAACTACAGAATTATGATCAGAATAAAAAATTCAATAGAATTTGATAATTTAAATTTAAAT
>JACEIK010001449.1:258962-270057 GCA_018107945.1 Datura stramonium | reverse complement strand
GTATAATTTAAAATAATTATGCAAAATTCAAATATGTATGTCAATTAATATTAGAATATTACGAATGCGAATTTAAATAATTTTGTTAAAAATGTAATTTTAAAATATATAAATATATTGATACGCAGCTTAGACGGGACATAAAGAGGTCAAA
The DNA here is from genome assembly GCA_018107945.1 of Datura stramonium. Classification (NCBI taxonomy): domain Eukaryota; kingdom Viridiplantae; phylum Streptophyta; class Magnoliopsida; order Solanales; family Solanaceae; genus Datura; species Datura stramonium. Next base: position 269,903 of record JACEIK010001449.1, on the reverse strand, counting down.
ATTGGGTGTTAACAACTGAAAATGTGTAGGTTGTGCATTATGAATAGGATAAGTAGTAGGGTTGTAGAATGGCATTGGGTGATTGTATGTTTTGTGCGGGAGATTGAAATGGAGGAACTTGATATGAGAGTGGAGGTGCTTGGTAGCTCCAAGGAGTTTTTGGTCCTTCTATAGGCGATACGACATTCACCTCTTTCACGTTCTTATTCTCATAGGTCGTACCAGGCTACGAAATCTTGCTAGCTGCCTGCAATGCTCCCCAATCGATAATTGTACCATTCTTGAGACCGTCCTCAATCTTTTCTCCTAATTTAATGATTTCGGCGAAGATCTTTTCACTAACAAGCACCAAGCTATCATATACTTGCGGGTCCAAATTCCGCATGAAGATATCCTTCATTTTTACCTCCTCTATTGGAGGTCGCACTCTGGCGGCCTCGGACCTCCAACGGGTGACATTTCCTGAATGTTTCGATAGGATTTCTCTTCAAGTTTTGAATGTAGTGCAAATCCAATGCATTTTCTGTATTAATACTGAATCACTCTATGAAAGCTGTAGCCATATCAGTCCAATTAATCCATTTTCTTGGATTTTGCTCTATGTACCAACTAAGAGCATCTCCAGTCAAACTTTTCATAAACAACTTCATTTGGGTTTTTTTTGTCTCTTCCTACTCCGATCAGTTTGTCGCAATACATCCTTAAATGGGCTTTCAGATCACCAGTTCCAGTGAATATTTCAAACTTTGGAGGTTTGTACCCCACCGATATATCAACATCAGGATGTATGCATAGGTTTTCATAATTTAGGCCTTCTATCCCCTTGGCCCATTCAATATTCTGTATTCTGTATTCTGTTGTTCATTTTTTTGAGCTCCTCAGCCGTAGTTTGTATCAGCCTATCTTTCTTAGAGAGTCCAGACTCTCCTAGGAGATGAGTGAGTGAAGCGGTCTCAATGTAAATGGGGTTTAGGATATAATTTACAAGAGCATGGGCGTAAGACATGTCGGAGATAGATGTGGGAGGTAAGTGATGAATATGAGATATGGTGAGTGGTCTTTGTGAAGTGGCTTGATTCTGATGTATATTTGAAGGAGTTATGTAAGCATTATGCGGATATTGTATATGATTTTGAGGAAGCGAGTAGGTATGACTAGAATTGTTTTGAGGATATGAGGCTTGATGGGATGAAAGAGGAAGACTTGTAAAAGTGACGTGAGGATTGGTAGGGGTGTAGACCTCAGTTTGTAGTTCCAATGAAGTTTTCAGCTAGACCGATAGGTTTGTTGCATTACGAATTTGGGATAATTCCCCATGAAGTTCTAAAATCCTTTGTTCCATTCTTAACATCATCTCATTATACTCGAGTGGATATCTTCCCTTTGAACTCTCTGCGGAATCTTTCGGAACGGTTGTATCTACTCTATCAGTTGAACTGTTACAGTCATTCATTTTTCCTTTTACCTTTGAACTGACTAGGAGAAAGATATGACGGGCAGTTATGCATAAATCAACCTTAGGAAGGGGGATAATAGAACAAAAATAAAAACAAGATTAAATTAGTAGTGAAAATCAAGCATAATATGACACAAATTAAAGGTTACATATTGATGTGTTCTCTAATTTTGGGAGCCTCTTTCGTGCCAGAGGTAGACCTAGCGTATTTTAAAAGACGAATATGCCATAATGTATCATTCCATTTGCTTCACTAAAATCCCAAATACATAAAATAACATAAATAATTTATTGATTTTTTTACATAATGAAATATTACAAGAAATATAAATTACAAAAAGTAAGACTATAGCCTAAATGGAGATGCTCTTCCCTCTTTAGCTTCTTCCTAGCTTATACGACGTAAATTGGTGCTTAGCAACCTGCATGATAAAATGTTAGTTTTACTCTTCCCACCTAAGGAGCAAATAGTTTACATTTTTAGGAATATTGACCTCTAAAAAAATGCAGATAGATATGATACTATCCTTTTTGAGATTGTAAATTTCTTTGGACTTTCGGCAAAGTGAAACTAATGGCTTCAATACCCCAAGGATATCGAGACCTCCTACGGATAATGCATGCATGACTTGACATAAATTTTTAAGAGTTGGGTAGACACGGACTGAAAGATTTTCTTATACGAGAAGACATGTGGTCCCATGGTAGTAAAACTATCTATTACCCCCACGTATATGCCAACTCTCTAAATGGGTTTTCGGAAAAAATTTGGAGAAGTTCAAAGCGCTACCCGCGTGTACAATATGTGATAGTGAGAGTTTCCCAAGTGGGGAAAATATGAGCAGAATGACAGTTAAAAAGCGAAATATTTAGCACGTAAGAAAAAGCAATAATAAAATACACCGTTTAAATGAAACACAAATACATCAAATAAAGCAGTTAAGAAAAATAATACCAAAAAAATTTGTTAATCATAAAAATAACATGTAGGTAAAGACAAGAACGATTATAAAAATAGATAAAGTAAGAAAGAACATAAAGGGTAGGAAAAGAATATACATGGAATGAAAGTAAGAAGCAAATTGATAATTTAAGGAAGTAAATAAAAGGTGAAAAATAAGAAATTAGTCATGGAGGAAAAATTATCTAAATATGACAACAAATAAAGGGAATAAGGGGAAAGAGATATACGTGAAATTAATCTATAAAGCGGTAAATAAATTTGCATGACAAAAATGGCTTATTAAAGACACGGTCCCCTCAATCGGACAACTTGAGAGTGAAGAAGTTCATGACCATCAACACACCGCTGATCGACCAAATCATAAGGCATTCCTTGGGGGTGTTTTAATAGTGAACAACCGTGACACCACGCAACTGTTATCAAGTGTGTGAGTGACATGATTTGAGAAGCAAGTAATATTGGACATGTAAGGAAATCAATTATATCAGGAAGCAAATAAAACATAAAAATTAAATATAGAAAGAAAGTAAACAAATAAGAAAAGAGGATTCGATATTAAATGCACGTAAAAATGAAATGATACCATGTAATTTTCCACCTAAAATGTGTATGACAACTCCCTATATATTTCTAAGTTGTATTGTCCCAAGTCCCCATAATCTAAAAAGTTTGATTGATATTTATCCGAAACCTTTGATGGACGAGTTAAAACAGTTATGGTCTGAAGATGTAGTGACTTATGACATATCAACTCATCAGAATTTCCTTTTGCGTGCTTCTTTAATATGGACTATAAATGATGTTCCTGTGTATCGGACGTAGTTTGGTTGGATGACTGCTGTAAAATTAGTTTGCCCGTATTACATGAAAAATAGTAAAACATTCACATTACAATTTGATCATAAAAATTAATAGTTTGATTGTCATCGTTGGTTCTTGCCAATGGATCATGAGTTTATAAGAATGAAAAATGCATTCCGAAAGAATAAAATTGAAAATAATACACCACCTCCATCATTGACAGCAAATGAAATTTGGGAGAGAGTTTGTCATTTGCCAAAGGTTACAGAAGCTACACCTTCTAGACTTTCTAGATATGGTATTCGACATAAGAGCATATTCTGGGAGTTTTCGTATTGGAAGGATAACCTTCTACGGCACAATCTTGATATGATGCACATTAAAAAAATTATTTTGATAATTTGTTCAACACAATGATGGATGTTATGAGTAATACAAAAGATAATCGAAAGGCCATAATTGACTTAAAGAAATACTGCAAAAGAAAGGAACTATTGATGCAGAAAACACACAATAATAAAATATTAAAGTCCAAGACAAATTTTTCATTCACATTGGATAAAAAATGAGAGATGTGTGAGTGGGTTAAGAATCCAAGGATGCCTGAGGGCTACGCTTTAAATTTGAGGAAGCGTGCAGATATGAATGAAGAAAAGTTGTGTGGCATGAAAATCCATTATTGTCATATTTTCATGAAAACTTTATTCCTATTGCATTTAACCAGCTACCTGACAGGATATGGAAGCCAATCACAAAGGTAAGATTGTTCTTCACAGATTTGTGTAGTAACACCTTGTGGGAGGATAACTTAGGATGGATCAGAATATTTCAGTGATTACTACTAAGCTGGAAAAGATCTTCCCTAAAGCTTCTTTCATGTGATGGAACATTTACTGATTCACCTCGTACATGAGGCGTGCCTTGGAGGCTAGTTCAATACAGATGGATGTATCTATTTAAAGGTACTAAAAATATGACTTTGTATACCATGAATTTCTTTTTTTTTTAGAGTTGGTTTCTAACAAACATCAAATTTCATACAAAACTATTGGTAAGTGCAAAAAAACTGTTAAACATAGGTCTAAGATTGAAAGATCTATTTGTGAAGTTTATCTTACAAGGGAAACTGCTCATTTTTGTTCTTACTATTTCGAGCAGCAAGTGCCAAGTTTGAGAAATAGGCCAACCCGCATGATGAAGGTGATATTGATCCCAACAATCCTCCAATTTTTATTTTTTATCAACCAGATCGTGGTTCTAAAAAGTGAACTAGACAAGATTTGAGTAGTATGAAATGCAATCTATTGTGACACATATTTTGCTCAATTGCCCCGAGATAAAACCATATCTTAAGTAAGTCTTGAATTATGTTATTGAATAATATCATTTAAATACTAAGGGTCAAACTAACAAAAAATCTCAATTTATTGAATAGTTACTTTATAGGTTAGTAGGGTAATGATGCCATATGTACGAGATTCTCTCGATTAGCTGAAAGACAATGTAAGTGTTAAAAATCATGTTAAAGATATAGGTACAACATAGTAAGTTACTTAAAGAATATTTTTTAACACTATTTAGGTTTGTGATGAATATAACACTATTGAATATTTGAAACTGGTGAGTGATGTTGCACGCGGGCCTGATAGTCAAGTTCGGTCGACGAATAAATTTGTGTGAATGATTTCAAGTTTCAAGAAAAATAAACTTCTAAGTATAAGAAAATCAATAATAACGGAGTGTGCGTTAAAGGCGATATAGATGGTAATGGCCAAACTGTTGATTATTATGGTGTAATACAAGAGATAATGGAAGTTAGGTATGCTGGATGGCCAAGAAAAAAGATAGTACTATTTCGGTGTAAGTGGTTTGATCTATCACACAAAGGTACTAGGGTGAATCAACAACATAATATAATTAAATTTAAACACACTAGGCAGTATGATCGTTATGATCCTTTTATCATTGCACAAAATGCTAAGAGAATATACTATACTCCATATCTTTTGTGTAGAGACAAAGATGATTGGTGGGTGGTTATAAAGACTAAGCTTGAATGTAGGATTGAGATTAATAATGTGTTAGATATGGCATACCAAAATAATGTGGCAGTTGTTCATCAAATTGTTGATGTTGAGTTAGAACAAAGTTTAGAATATCCTGAACACATATTAAAACAAGTTTTTAATGATGAGGTAATTAAAACTGCAAATATTAAGGAAGAATCATAAATGAAAATGAACCCAGCGAGGGAGAAAAATCAAATGATGATTATGAAATAAGTGAGGAGGATGAATAGGAGAATGATGGAAATGAACCAAGAGAGGAGGAAGAATGGGAGAATGACGATGAGCAAGTTGATTTATTTTATTTAAGCAATTATTATATTTAATACTTGTATTATTCTTTATATATTCTAATGTAAACTTGTATGCAGATTTTTTCAGGTGAAGGTGGTCGAGTTCATAGTATTAGGGGTAGTAAATCGAGTAAGAGTATTAGGAAAATACATAGGAGACCACTAGATTCTAGCGCTGCTTTGGGTGGTCTTTCATTTACTCCACATACACACTCTTCTTCGCCTATGTCATATGCCCCCTATGGCACTGGGCATTTGAAATACTCTTTTGTGCCTCCATTTCCAATTACTTCTCATACTTTCATGCCTACATCTGGCATTCTTCCACCACGAGGAAACTCGATGTATTCATCATCGGGTACTCCTTCCCCAGGTGGATTATCTCCTCACTTGTCCAGCTTGCGACTCAGAGATAGCAGCTCTAAGTCAAATTCACAGGGTACTTCTACTCCACCATTCACCCAATCATATAGAGCACTGACATCGGCTAACACCAACAAATGGAAAGCCACGTCCAAGAGAGAAATACAATCTCGGTAGAGTGGTGATCATGCCTGATAGATCTGGGTAAGTTCAGTTTTATTTTTTATTTAGATATATAATTTTTAATCTTAATATTTTATTTATGACTTGACATTAATTATTTTAATATTTGTAGGTTCTATCCCAGAAAAGAGAGTGGAAATGCTCTCAAGGAGAGAATTCGAAGGCTTTATGATCTGGTTTATCTGAGCTGGAGTTAAATACCACATTGTATACGACAAGACATGTTTGATCAGGGTAAGGTATGCAAATTAATTATTATTTTGGAAATTTTTTCTTTGACTATTGATAATTATATATCATTGAACACTATTCATCATTTGATTACAAACATTGTGTGCTCGGCTTCTTCAGAATGACAAGATAATTACCATGAAATATGAGAAAAAGGAAAGTTTCAGGATGTCCGATTGGTTTAGAGATGCCAGAGAAAAGAATAAAAAGCCCGAATGGATGCTACCTCATTTTTATGAGGCCATTCACAAATATTGGAGCACGCTAGAATTTCAGGTGAAGTTTGAACAGGCAAAGAAGGCCATGAGGGAAGGAAAAAGTGGATCATTGCACACTGGGGGTACAAAGAGCCAAGGGACGATAGCTAGAGATTGGTAAGTAGTATATATATACACACATATAAACATGATCAAATCTTATATATTGGCTATCTTTGATTACATTTTGTTTGCAGGCCAAAAAAGTGGGTCACAACCCAACTCAGGAGGAGCTATTTCAGGCTATCCACGTAAAGAAAAAGAAGAACGAGTAGGATTTGGATACATGGATTGAGCAAAGGGCTGAACAATCCTATATAAGTCCATAGAAGTTACATATAAATAGTAATATGTTAAGTTTGAACAATGATATACTCACTTTTCTTTTAATTATGCAGATGGATTATCAACGACCTTTATATGAGTACAACCAGACTCAAAAATCCCAAGGTGGGCCTACCCAGCCTCCGCTAGATGTCGCTACCCAGATTTGGACTGAAAAAGTGGTTGGGGAGAGACAAAAGAGGAGATTCTAGGGTCTAGGATCTAGGAACCCAGTTCGATGGATCTAATATGAACTAGAAGGTATTGGCTCTTCTAGTCAAGTCGAGGTAGTTGATGGTGTTTAGATCTCTGCTATGTCGCAGAAGATCGAACACCTTACACGTTCCTTGGCAGATACTGAGGCAAGACACATTGCAGAGAATAAGAATTTTTGTCATATCGTCGAGACTCTCAAGGAATAAGTGAATAGTCTCCTTGCTAGTGGAGTGCATAAATGACGTGGGCGTTCTCCTCCTACCTCGATTGAAGATGAGGGTTTGACTGATGATGAACGTGTCGAACAGACAACTTAGTTGTTAAGATTGTTGAACATTGAAAAAAGCTTTGTATATATGTTGAAGTTTTTAAACTTTGTTGACTTTGTAGATAATTTTGGTGGATATTTAATATTGTTTTTGATATTTTAATTCAATAATTACTATGTTATTGATTCAGAATTGATTTGGCTGCAATTAGGGTTGGATTGTAGATGATATTGAATTTTAATTTTAATTTGGCAGGTGGAAAATACAGAAATTGTAGGTTTCTACTTTTGGTCTTTTTGTAGAAAATTAACAAACAATGTAGGTTTAGCCGTTGGTTTACTACAACAATCCCAGATGCAGAAATTCAGAAAATTGACACTGTCCATTGTTTGTTCTTGGATATGAAGAATATACCAATGGAGAGTGTCATAATTTTTTATTTTTCATAAAAAAGAAATTAATTAACTAAATAATACTAAGACTGTCTGTCGATAATTTATTTTTTCCATATTGGGTCGCATTTAAAAAATCCACCAACTTAAATTTTAATTAACAGATGGACATCCCTAAATATTAACCAATTATGTCTGTTAGTTTGTCAATTCAAATAAGCCAAATTTTGAGGAACGTCAGTCCGTCGATTTTGTCCAATAAATCAACTCTGTCGTCTGTCTGTCAATATTAGCCCTTGTTTTTCAGCCATTTTTGTAGTGTATCATGTCAAACTCTCTTCCTCTCTTTTGCTTCCTCGAGATGATATAAATTGGCTAAAAAGAAAAATTAACACCTTAGCCGAGAGAGCTAGATCCAGGAAGAAACAAAGTGATTTGGTGAAGGCTTGAGATGCACAGATCGTGTCGATCCAGATTTTGAGAGACACCAGCTCAGATTTCCTTGATCTTGAAAGGGAAATAACGAAGTCCCAAGCCTTGATTGACTTGTTCGATCAACCAGATCGTGTTGATGACGGCCCCACTTTTTCTGAAGAGGAGCTCTCCATTGATGTAGGGTCTGATGAAAGCTCCGGTGATGACTCTAATGGGTGAGGTTTCATCCTTTGCTAGTTAGGGATTTTATGTAATCTTTCAGCAACCTAACTTTGTGACCTTCTGCTTCTAGGGTTGATGAGCTGTGAGTTTACAACACTTTCAACGCTCAAAACTAAGAAAATAGCATGAATTTAGGTGTGTTTATATAGATATAAGGAACTTTTCTTTGATTACAAGAAAAATAAGTGTTGGAGCAAGAATGTGCAAAGAAGCCTGAAAATGCAGAAAATGAGCTAAAGTCACAGTCTCAGTACGAGCCGTATGTTAATGGTACGAGCCGTATTGAGAACCGTGAAAAGTTTCAGATGGCTGAACTGGGAAGAATGCAACCTACGACTCTCAGTACGAGCCGTATAACACTTTTACGAGCCATAGCTTGAGTCGTGGAAATATTCGTAAGAAATTGCACAAAGGCAAACTCCTGATTACAGATGGACTTACGAGCCGTGGAAATGATGTATGAATCATATCAGGAGCAGTGGTGATCTTCTGAGGATTTTCAGTGCTAAGTAGAACTTCAAACAGTACGAGTCGTGGTTGGGAGGTTCGAGTCATACCAGAAAACTCATGAATAATTTTAGAAAAAGTCAGATTTCTCAGAGCCAGACCACGAAAGCTCAAGACGACTCGTAGGAAGCATGTACGAGTTGTATCAAGGCCCAAAAAATAGCCAAATTTCATCAAGACAAGGACTTACGGACAGCAGGTATGACCTATACAATCTTACTACGGGTCATATGATCAGTAGTGGTTCAGGCGACACTAGTTATGGAAAATCACCCTGTTAGCAAGGGAAAAAGATTCTTATGTTTGTATAAATACCTTTTATGTTTTATTTTCAAAGGAGAATGATAAGGAACATTATAGAGAAGTGAGATAGGCATGAAAACAATAGAGATTCGAGCGAAAACATAGAATTGAGTTGATTGACTTGTGATCAATCTATTCTTGGATTCTTTCTTGATCTTCATCAATGGTTCTTGAGGTGTTTCTAATATAATCAAAGAAGTTTTCTCTCCTCTACAATTGTTAGTATTGAATTATGTGTTTAATGATGAATGCATATCACAATTTTACAACTATGAGAGGCTAAAACCTCCATAGCTAGGGTTGTGGGAACCATCATGGATTAACGAGCTAGGGATACACAAAAGTGATTCAAAACCAATGCAAAATACTTGTATTGTATTCTCTTCATATCTCATGAGAGATTTCAAACTATCCTTTATCAATAAGTTCCAAATTTAACTATCTTGCGGCCAAACTCAAGTTAATACAATGATCACCCAGATCAAGGCTCTATTGTAATTCTCCTACCCGGTGATTGAGTACAGTCATCCAATAAGGATGAACCAGTCACTTGGATGAACCCTCGTTATTAGTTGTACAAGTAAGCATTAGTATTAATCACGTGAATATACCCGAAGTAGTTATGAACCCATTGGGAAGACAAACCCTAGTTATTCTTAAATCTTTATTTACTTCATAATTTCAATAATTGTTTTAATTATTGTTTTCTTTAAACCCCCCAAATTGGAGTAACTAACCAACAAGTTCACTTACCGACATTAGTCTAGATCTTCCTTATTCCCTGTGGTTTTTACCCCAACCTCTTAGTTGGGTTCTTTATTAACAACGTCTGATTCATACTTTAGCAGGACGTATGAGTTTGAGTGTTATCAAAAATTGGCCCCATTGCTGGGGAACAAACCCAGGTCACCCGCGTGAAAAGCGAGAATACTCAACCACAGCAGGCTTTGAGGAGAGAAAGAGGCAGCTATAGTGGTTGGCGAGTGTTATATCCTAGGATAAAGAGAAATCAGAGTGGTTCACAGGTGGAAAGAAGGTTACCAAGAATTCATTCAACTTCATAGCAAAAGATTGTTGGACACTAATGCGCCACCAATTACCACCAACAGTCAATGACAACACTTTGAGTGCAGACAGAGTAGCTCTGATGGAATCTATCATGTCCATATACCCCATCTAGATCCCGAGGATCATAGTGGAGAAGATACGAGATCGGGTTGTGGGATTGAGCACTACCATCCCATTCCCGAGCCTCGTCTTCATATTACGCAAAGAAGCAGGAGTTCCGGTGCAGCGGGGTGAGGAGCGCTTAATTGGAGGGTAGAGGATAGCAGACATTGGCTTGATCTGGGATGAAATGAACCCGATGAATTGAGCCCAACTTCCCACAGCAGTTCCACCAACCCATCCAATAGGGAGCGCACAGGTGAATGCCCCTACCTCACAGGAGTAGAGCGAGACACCGGCTATAGTGTTACACCCCGTAAAATTCCCGACACATAGATGGCCTATTTGCATGTTGTTTAAGAGTTTTTGAGTGCCACACATGCTAGAAAAAGGCCCGGGAAAAGACCGGATAAGAAATCCGTCGAACCATTGCGGAAGGAGCCGGGGCAGAGCCCCTTCGCGATGGCAATGTGTCACGAAGGGAGGACCTCC
>JACEIK010001449.1:193429-214005 GCA_018107945.1 Datura stramonium | reverse complement strand
TTCCCTATATGAGTGTGATTCTGGTTAGCTGATGTTATAGTACAGGTGGCTATAGGCCCAGTCGGCCGGAGGCTATATTTACAGTCGTTATATAGCCCGTCGATTCCATGAATCTGAGATAGAGCCAGCCAGGCACCAGATGTGCTTAGGCTCAGTAGTCTAGCAGTTCAAGTCCTAACAGGGCACCAGGTGCCAGTCATACCCCCCAAGGCGGGGCGTGACAGCTATATCATTGCATGATACAGGTCCGAGCATTCAGACTCAGTCCCACCGTTAGTCCGTCTCCCACCTTAGATCGTATTAGTCCAGTCTTGGTGAGTCCTCATCTATCGAGGATATTCTTTCAGTTTATGTTTTGTATGTTATTTCATTCAAACTTTAGCGAGCTAGTTGGGGGTATTGTCCCATCAGCTTATCAAATGTCCTAGAGGCTTTTCAGACAATATGTAGATGTTTCAGCTCTTGTTGAGTGTTGACTATGTTTATGATTGATGATATATGTCAAACTTATATTTAAAGATGTTTTTCTTTAATTTTCGCTTTATTTAAGCTCTTGGATTCATTATGCATATTCCATGGGTTAGCTTGGAGTCATTCATGGCACTAGGTTCCGTATCTCAATCTAGAGTCCATGCACTGGACGTGACAGTTGGGCTCTTCTTCATCAAGGGATCTCTCTCATTTCCCCTTGAGGTGCTTGGAGTAACTTAAGCCAAATTAATTCGAAGCTCATTCACTTTCTTATCTTGGGACTCCATTCTGGCCATCAGCTTCTTCTAAGAATCTATGAGACCCATGAGGATTCTTGAGAGGGTCTCCACTTCAGCCACTCTTTCCACTTCGGTCAAGGGTCTGTGACCCATCCTTTGCATATTTATATTACTCATATCCATGTTCTGAAGATGATCTTCCTCATTCTAGTGGGTTTGCTCGCCTTAATCTGTCATCTTTGGAGGTAGAGGCCTCAACGTATCTTCCTCCACCACTTTTTCAGCGGCAGGATCTATAACTCAGTCCACACCGTTCACCATAAGCATCACCCTAAAAGAAAAATTACAACCAAGCTAGCAAGATAAAACAAGGTTAAATCCCCACAGTTGCTCTGGCTCCATGGTAGGAGCCAAACTATTTATCCCGAAAATGGTACTGTTGAATTTGTAAAGGGTCAAGAATAAGCATTATGATATAACCTTGTTTAAGATTCAAGTTACTAGCAGATTGGTTAGAAATAAATGATAAAAGCAAGTAAATCTAATATAAACTTAGTGAAACAAAGAAGAGGAAAGCAAATCTGAGCATCCCCCATGAGGATATGGATGAGCCCATAACCATGGTCCTGGAATTGAGAACGGAGAATTGCAATAGCTAAAGCCGGACATAATAGAGAAAAATGTTTAGGGCCTAAGAGAACAATATATTGACAATAATGTTTCTTGAGAGAAAAAAAGTCTGAATCCCCTATCCAAATAGAGGGGTCGACTATTTATTGGTTACATAATTTAGGGATTTAAGCCTTAGCCAATAGGGGACTTCCACGGGAACACTAAAGTACTACACTTTATACCCTACGCCATGCATCTAGATCGTTAAAACGGTTCTAACCAATTTCCATGTATTATTTAGATCCATACGAGTACGACCGTTCACCTGAATGATGAATGGTGAATTTAAGTATTTCTTAGCCATATTTTGTCCATACTTTACTATGTTTCGAGAAAAAATTATTTGTGTTTCCATGTGTTTTATGATATATTTGTGAAAAAGAGCTAACTCACATGATTAGATACTTTCAGGTATAAAAGTGATAAATTTTGGCTTAAATATAGCTTAAAAGTGCAAGAATGGCAAAACGGGGTTGACAAGACGAATATATAGAAGTTGGCATCACACAAGCATGCTTGTTCCATAGCCTATGCGATGCATAGGAAGAGTGGAATCTTGATTAGCGCAACGCGCCTGTGATGCTGCGCAAGGAGAGACGCGGTGCATGGCACTGTCCAGCCGTCCAGACTTTGCAAATCCCAATTCGATTAGGAACTAAAGCTGCAAAACCCAATTCAAATCCAAGAAGGAACAATGAAGGATTCATCTACTATTATAAATACCCTTTATTTCATGTCTTAGGTTTAAAATTTTAGTGCTAGAAAATATCTTATAGAATTTACAACTCAATTGTTGCACAATTCATACTTTACGTAATAGTTTTGTTAAGTTCTTGTTGGAAATTCATCAAGTTCTTGAGAAATGTTTTAGCTTGGGGATTTTATTGTACAAGTATTTATTGAAGTAAGTATTCAATTATGATTTCTTCAACATCTTCTATTTTTTTCTCATAAACATGAGCAGCTAAATCTCTTAGGCCAGGGTTGTGGGAACTATGATGGATTGACGAATGTAGGCATAATAAAATAGTGATTCTTGAATGGTGAATTAAATGGATTGTTATTCTCTTCATTTTAATTAAAGTTAGAGTGGTTGCAAACATTGAAACAAGCCTGTATCTTCATCTTGCCTGACCAAGAAGGTTAAAGTTAGGAAAAAAGAGTAACAATGGAAATTAGAGATTAATAATTCTCATCTAATTAACTTGAGCTCTAACCGAGGATAGTTAAAGTCAAGATTTATTGAAAAGCTAGAATATACACACTTTTGAGATCGAGAGGAGATGGGTGGAAAGTATGTAATGTTTATTGGCGCACGTAACACATGCGCTTTGAGACCGAAAGAAGATAAGTGTAATTCTTAAGTCAAGAAACAATTAGATGTACTAAATGTAAGTCTTATACAAAATTCACCAGGATAGACCACTAGTAAAAGCTTACTAAGTTATGAAGTCATGGGGATTAGTTTAGTCTTAGTAATTTGATGAACAACTCAACAACTGTTAGCATTATTTTCATTTTATTTTTATTTACAAATCCCCCCTTTCGAAATATTGATTACAAGTTGTTTATTTGTCGTTAATATATTATTTCTACCTATTCCCTGTGGGATCGACCTCAACCTTTGTTGGATTACTATATCTTATAGTGACCACTTTATACTTCAATTGTGGGTGTAATTTGGGCGTGATCACTGAGCATCCTAACAATCTTATCCCCTGTTTGTCCTTTATGCCACATCACCGGGGCGATGCTTCATTAATCCTTATCTAGCGTGAGATGAAATCCTCCATGATATCATCTCGGGGAGTGTTGTCCTTTTGGTTCCTCCTAAGTGAGGTCTCAATGTAACACCTTGTGCATTTAGAGCGGTCCCATTGATAGGTTTCGGAAGTACGAGCCTAGTTTGTGGCTATGTGTTGTATATTGAGTGAAGGTCGGGGGATGATTGCGCAAATGAGCGGCCGAGCGAGCAATTAGCTGACACGAACCAGTGGGAATACGCATCATTGCCGTGGAACGCTACTACTACTCCATGATGGGTGTCGTGCCATGGAGGTGGTTTGGTAGTGGCTACCTCTTTAAGTATTTTGGTCGGTTTATTCATCTCATTTCTTAATTCTCCAAAAACCTTCACTTTTAAACACCCTCTCCAACTCTCCTATTTGTTCTCTAGATGATTTTAAGGTTATAAATGATGTTCAACTCGATTTTTGATGTGAGGAAGTCGGGAGGCATTTGTAGCTTGTGTTTTAGCGTCATTTCTGGGCGAGTTGGTGGCTGTTTTATGTGGAGCTATTTGATAAGCCTTCTCTTTTTATATTCTTAGTTGTTCTTGTTAGTTATAAATCTATAGATTTTGGTGGGTTATTATTTCAAAGTTTCTACCATTGAATCCATAAGAATTTTGCCAAATAAGCTCTATTTGCATCATTTCTTTACTGAAGTTGTATCAGCTATTCTTGAAGTATTATTAGCTTATTTTACGTAGCATCTTGAGGGCATTGAAATCTCAAGATCTGTCTTGTTTTGAGTTCGTGGATAGAGGTATGTTAAGGCTTGTTCCTCCCTTTGCCAGCATGATTTACGTAATCAATGTCATCGATATATTTGTGCATGTTAGATATTTGTGAAGTCTCAAATATTACTACTATTTAACCCATTGTGTTGTTGGTTGTATGAAGTTATGTGTATATATATGACTTTGGGGTCAGTTGACATCTAGGGCTCAACTATTGTGGGGCGAAGTTGCGACTAGTCGATGGACTTATAGAGGTGGACATATAAGTGAGTTGTTGTTGTCATGGTTGTCTTTGGGCTTAAAGTGTTGGCTGGTTGTGTTCTTAGGGTGAGTTGGGCTTGGCATTTCCCTCATGTATTGAGGTCATAAATTCGATTAATAGCTAGTCAGTTGTCATGCAATGATAGGATAATGGAAGGCATCTGTTGTGGTTTGTGTTGTAGAGTTAGTTGAGATTCTATCTACCATGGTTAGCGTCTGTCCCATTGGTTTATGTTTAGATGATTGGTGTTATTTATGGTATCTTATAATTGTATATGAAGGCTTGGGGGATAGAGTTGATAGGCTATGATCCTTCAGTCATTCAGTAATATTTTGAGGACGATAAGGTGAATAGAACTTAAGGATGAATCCTATGTTGGTGGAAGTTGGATTGGGATGTTGTACCTTGACCAAATGTGTAGATTTTTATTTGAACATTGGTTATGTATTTTCTTGGCTTGATTTTAAGATTTAACTATTGCCTTGAGGCTCGTGGATACCCGACGCACGAGAGTGATTCCAACTAGGGGTTGAGCCCAAAGGCTAGATCAGTCTGTAGAGTTGATAGTTCCTTAGTAATACTGAGATGAGACATGACTTACGAGTTGTTCCAGTATGTTTGAGCCTTCCTAGGATTGTGATAGTTCTCACTATTGTATTGAGCTCCATTAACTATGCATAGCCGATATATGGTCCAACAATGCGTGATTAATGTTGTTGGTAATATGTGTGCTTGTGTTATATTATGCCTAGTATTATGTTTGTTTTATATCCGAGGATGCTAGACGTGACTCGGTTATAATGGAGCTCATTGAGGGGCCTAGAGTTGACTCGGGTAAGACATTTGGATTGATCATGTGTGGTACAAGTGGTTACAGGTGAGTCGTATAGGCTAGATGTCGACTGATTGTCTGCTTATTCATTTATCTTGTTATGTGGACTTGCCAAGCTTATGGAGGGGCCAGGTAGGTTCTATTTACTTACTTGATTCGTAATATTTTGTTTTTTGTTATCTGATATGTCTTTTGATCTGTACTCTAAATCCTGTTATCTTTTCCATCTTACATACTCGCTACATTTCCGTTCTGACACCCTAGTTGAGGTGTCAGTCGGCAAGTAGATTGATTTTTCAGTCACTTAGCGGAGTTCTAGCTGAGTTACTAAAGCTGTAAGTCTTCTTGAGTTACCAGATATTTGTATTATGGGTATTTCAAGGCCCTGTCCCAGATAGTTGACTATTGTGTTATTCATAGAGGCTCATAGACTTCTGTTGTGGGTGTGCCATTGTTGTTGTAGGCTAGGTGGACCTTGTTTCATAGATTATTTTCCAATGTATGTCCTTGATGACCTATTATATCTATTTTTGGTGGGTCGGATGAGCCAGTTTCCATTCTTATTGCTTTACTCTGATTTCATAGTTGTTGCTATGCCGAACCTCATTGGTTCTGGTCGTTGTGGTTAGGTTTGTGGTAGGGTGTGGTGGATCAAATGCGGCACTAGGTGCCATTCATGCCCCTCCAAGTTTGGGGTACATACTTGATATCAAGGCAGTTCGTGTCCTAAGAAATTTATGAGTCATGTCTAGTAGAGTCTTGTTTATGTGTAAATTGTGTAGCGTACTTATAAATAAGAGGCTACGAGATATTTAGGATGGTTACCCTTCTTTCTGGATCAAAATCATATGAGAAGTCAGATGTCGTAGGGGTAGGGTCTAGATTCACGTTTGCTGATTTGTGTGGGAAATGCTTGTGATCTAACAGATTATAGCCGGGAAGTGGCTTGACATGGTGGCAGGTAAGATTCTTATTTTGACTATGATGTCACACCTTGGCATGGTGCAAGGACATTTTGTTTAGGGTTGTCACGCCCCGAGTCTACCCCATGGACGTAACACGGTACTTGAAGCCACAAGTGACCCCAAGTCAACCCCTGGTCTTTCATTCACTAGCATTCTGAGTAAACATGCATAGCGGAACTTTTAAATAATATCATCAAAACATTTATGAAAGACAAGTCTGAAAACATAAAGTGCAAAACACTTGAGTAATACTGATAAATCTGGAAATCATGTTTGTTTGAAAGCCATTTAACTGAGGAGTTGCTAGGACAAGCTCCCAGCTAACTCTAAGTCTAACTGAAACTAACATATGACTAAAAATGAGAAATAATGCCCTCGGATAATGAAGACTTACACTTCGATCGCTGAGATGGAGAATCTGAACTGCGGCGTCTAGCGATGCTGAGTCTGAGAACCTGCAGTTGTATCATGAAACGATACAGCATGAAAGTATGCTTCAATACTTTGAATGTACTAAGTAAGTGAGAGAAACATGAACAACATGATAGAACTGGTAACTGAACTGATACGACATGAAATAACCAATCGAAATGCTGAAAATTGATACAACTGATAATAGACTGATATGGTCAAAAGTGACCCTGGTTGATGGTCATAAACATGTACTAAGTCTGAAATACTAAGTTTGAAATACTGCACCGAACTGATCTGGACTGAAGAATCTGAGAACAAATTGTACTGACTAGTGGGAGAGGCTATAACCAACATATAACCACGTGAGTTAAACATAGAGTCCGATGTACACACCCCATCAGTAGGACCCAATATCCTTGCCAAGGTATAAAGGCATGGACTGTGAAAATCACTATCAAAAGGGGTCGTTAGGCCAAGTAAATAGAACCTACGGTGGCAACGTAGTTCTGGAGCCTGGGTGCACTGGAATCCCAGCCCTTTCGGTGCTAAGTCCTACTCCCACTGGAAAGTCCTATTACTGCTACTACTGACAAGTGGATAGCTCGATACTGGGGTCCAAGAATATACTAACCTAGGGATACTGTTAGTGAGTTCCCTGAGCGTATTATAAGACCAGATTTGGAAACTGAGTTCTAAGATTGGTCAGAGCTGTTTATCTGGAAGCATCGTAACCGTCTAGAGAACAAACTAATAACTGAACTGGGTTCCTGGGGCTGGTCAGAGCTATAACTGGAATGTCATGATTGCCTAATGGACCAAATAACTGTAATCTGAGTCTGAGTTTGATAACTGAGAGGTACCACTAACACCTCGGGAAAAGACTATAGTCAAACCAATCAGCTGACATTTTTGATTAACATTGAATATTTTAGTACTTGGACTGCAACTGAACTGACAATTCTGAGAAATACAAAGTATATAAACTTTCTGGCTGAATCTGAATAATATACATGTAATTGAGATTTTAACACAAACAATCGGTATAAAAGCCCCTAACTCTGAAGCATGCAAACAATTCTCAAGAATTCAAAGCTTAAATAGGATTCTAATTTATGGCTTTTAAAAAGCTAGGGCTGAATTTCTAGTTTGATGGAACAAGCATCATTTTAGTTACAAACTGGTGGAAAATAGGTACAATTAACATAGGGTAGGATTCTACATGAGCTAATCAAAGAACGATAACAATATCTGCAAATTCGCAATCTTAGGGCTAGGACTGAAAGTGAACAGAGAGAGAATTTTGGGGGACACAAGGGGAGAACAATCTCCTTGCTAAATTCCCACATACCTGCAGAAGAAACTCTGGTGGAAATCTATGAGAAAAATTGAGAAGATTGATGTCTGCCCTAGTTTATGTTCTGTGCTTCCAGAGAAACTCTATGCTCTGTTCTTGAGGATGAGAGAAGGAATATGGGGAGAAACCCTTTGTACCCCTTCTAAAAACTCTGAATGAATCCCAAATTACGTAGTGTAGGGACTAAGTAGGTGGAATTTTACTAAAATAACCCTGGAATTTAAATCTGAAATCTGGCAGACAGGAACCAACAAGCCTCAAAAGGGTCGTTGGAAGAAACGACGGCCGGTGGAATCTGGTTGTGGTTTCTAGGTTTAGAAACTAGTTTCACACTAGCGACCCACGATTAGGTACAATGACCCGTTGGAAGCAACAAGGGCCGTTGATACCTCCCGTTGAGTCTGGAAAGAAAACTGAGCACGGGGACACCGGGTGATAACAAAGACTCATTGGTAGGACCAACGGGCCATTGTATTCCCTCGTGGTTCACACGGTTGGGTTCTAGAACTGAACAACGGGTTGTCACAACTGCTCATTAGAGGCTACCATTGGCCGATGTTCCCTTCCGTTGTCTCGGGGAAGGGGTCTGGTAGACCTCTGAATTGGGATTCAACAGACAACAGGACGGCCCGTTGTTGGAATCAACGAGTCATCCTATGACTCATTATTTCCCCTCGAAGAAAGGCTTTTTTCTAACCATGACCACTTATAATGGCCCGTTGGTTCCACCAACGATCTGTTGTGGGGGTCGTCTGAGACAAAATTGGTTTCCTATGATTTTTCATGCAACGTCTGAATTTGGTCTAGGAAAGTTTTGGGGTGTTACAAGGGTTGTTTGTGGTAGGGTTGGTCTTGTGAATAGTGTGAGGCTATGTCATGCCGTGATAATATTTGGGTTGAAATCATGTGTGTCGCCAACATTCAAGGACAAATGTTTCTAAAGGGATAAGGATGTAACACCTTGTGTGTTTAGCGCGATTTCGTTGATAGGTTTTGAATGTACGAGCCTAGTTCGTGGCTATGTGTTGTATGCTGAGTGAAGATCAGGAGTCGATTGAATGAGTGAGCGGTCGAGCGAGCGAGTAGCCAATATGAAAAAGTAGAGGTCCACGTGCGCAGCGTGGCACGCTTTTGCTCCTCGATGATGGGCACCATTCCAAGGAGGTGGTTTGGTGGTAGCTACTGATTTAAGTGTTTAGGTCAGTTTGTTCATCTTATTTCTTAATTTTCGAAAAACCTTCACATTTAATCACCCTCTCCAACTATCCTATTTGTTTTCTAGATGATTTTAGGGTTATAAAATAATACTCAACATGATTTTTGATGTCCGAAAGTCGGGAGGCACGTGTACCTTATGTTTTGGCATAGTTTCCAGGTGAGGTGGTGGTTATTTTGTGTAGATCTATTTGGTAAGCCTTCTCTTTTGATATGCTATAGTTTTTGTTGGTGGTTATGAATCTATGAAGCTTGGTATGTTGTTGTTTTGAAGTTTCTACCGTCGAATTCATAATAATTTTATCGAATAAGCTCCATTTTCATTGTTTCTTCATTGAAGTTGTGTCTGTTATTGTTGGCAGTTGTATGATCTATATTAAGAAGCATCTTTATGGCATTGAAGGATCAAGATCCTACTTGTTTCGAGTTCACCGAATAGAGGTATGTTAAGGCTTGTCCTTTCTTTGTCGGCATGATTTATATAATCATTGTCGTCAATATATTCGTGTGTGTTAGCTATTAGTAAAGCCTTAAATATTACTTCTTTTTAACCCATTGGTTATTGGTTGTATTAATTTTTATGTGTATGTATGACTTGGGGTCGGTTGATGGCTAGGGCTCAGCAAGATGAAGTTGCGACTAGTCGATGGACTTCTGGCATTGGACGTATAAGTAAGTTGTTGTTGTCATGATTGCCTCTGGGTCTAGAGTGTTGACTGGTTATGTGGTTAGTGGTGAGCTGGTCTGTTGCATTTCCCTCATGTATTGAGATCATAAATTTGGTTAATAACTAGTCGGTTGTCGTACAACGATAGGATAATGGAAGGCGTCTGTTGTGGTTTGTGTTGTAGAGTTAGTTGAGATTCTATCTACCATGGTTCGTGGTTGTCCCATTGGGTTATGTTTAGATTATTGGTGTTATATTTGGTATCCTATATGAAGCTTGGGGGATAGAGTTGATAAGTTATGATGCTTCCATCGTTCGGTAATACTTCGAGGATGATAAGATAGATAGTACATAAGGATGAATCCTATGGTGGTGGCAGTTGATTAGGATGCTATACCTTGCCTAAATGTGTAGTTTTATGTGTGAATGGTTTTTGTGGTATGTGCTTGTCTCGATTGTATGCTTTAATTATTGCCTTGAGGCTTGTGGAACCCCACACACGAGAGTGGTTCCGGCTAGGGGGTGAGCCCAAGGGTTAGCTTGGTCTATAGAGTTGATAGTTCCACAGTAGTACTAAGATGAGAAATGACTCAAGAGTTGTTCCGGCATGCCTGATCCTTCCTAGAACTGCGATAGTTCTCCCGATTGGATTGAACTCCACTAATTACGCGCAGCCAAGAGATGGTCTGACAGTGATTGATTGACGTTGTTGGTAATGTGTGTGCTTGTGTTGTATTGTAGCCTTTTATTATGTTTATTTGATAGTCATAGATTCTAAACATGACTCAGTGATAGTTGAGGTCATTGAGGGGCCTAGAGTTGACTTGGGTAAGACATTTGGATGGATCCTGTGTGGTACAAGTGGTTACAGGCGAGTTATATCGGCTAGATACCGACTGATTGTCTGCTATTCGCTTATCTTGTTATGTGGACTTCCCAAGCTTATGGGGGCCAGGTAGGTTTTATTTACTAACTTGATTCATGATATTCTTTTTGTTGTTATTTTATATGTCTTTTGATATGTACTCTGTATCCTGTTATTTTTTCCACCTTACATACTCGGTACATTTCCATTCAGACGCCCTAGTTGAGGGCACTGCATTCATGCTTGAAGGTGTCGGTCGACAGGTGGATTAATTTCTTAGTCGCTGAGCGGAGTTCCAGCTAAGTCGCTGAAACTCCAAGTCTTCCAGAGTTACCAGATGTTTGTATTATGGGTAGTTAGGGGCCCTATCCCAAACAGTTGGACATAGAAGCTCGTAGACGTCTGTTGTGGGAGTGTTGTTGTAAGCTAGGTGGACCTTATTGTATAGATTATTTTCCATTTTTTTTCCTTAACGACCTATTGTATTTATTTTTGGTGGGTCAGGTGAGCCAGCTTCCATTCTTATCGCTTTACTCAGATTTCATAGTTTTTGTTATGCCGAATCTTATTGGTTCTAGCCGTTGTAGTTAGGTTATGGAAGGGTGTGCTCAATTAGATGGGGCACAGGGTGCCAATCATGTCTCTCTAAGTTTGGGATATGACAGACTTGGAATTAGAGCAGTTCGTGTCCTATGGAGTCTATAAGTCGTGTCCTATAGAGTCTTGTTTATGTATATGTTACACAGTGCACTTATACACAGGAGGCTTCAGGGAATTTAGGATGGTTACCCTTATTTCTGGATCAAAATTGTGTGAGAAGTCAGATGTCGTAGAAGTCGGGCCCAGACTCATGTTTGCGGACCTGTCCAGGAAATGCTTATGATCTGACAGATTATAGTCGGTTAGTGGCTTGACATGGTGGCAGGTAAGATTCTTATTTTGATTATGGTTATAATTATGTTACACCTTGCAAGGGTGCAAGGTCATTTCATTTGGGGTTGTTATGGTAGGGTTGGTCTTTTGAATAGTGTGAGTCTATATGTCACGACCCAACTAAACAGGCTGTGTGGGCACCTACATCGACTTTGCTCTATAGGAGAACCCTTACAACATTTCTATGAATTAGACAAGAAAATAACATTCTAGAAATCACATTACTTCTCATTATCTGCTAAAAATTCTCAACAAAATAACATTACAAAATTCCCCTAACATGACTCTCCCAAGATCTACTCTAGATAGGTACAAGAGCTCTATTGGAATACTTGACAAAAAAATGACCCAGCTTCATTCGAAAGAGGAACACTGAAGCTGGTGCTGAGTACTCCACGCCAATCAAGGAACTTCAACCTGCCACATCCTACACCCAAAAGAAAAAGGTGTAGCAAGGTAGTATCAGTATACTACACGTACTAGTAGGAATCATCAGCCGACTAGGGTTAGTTAACACAACAGCATAAGAACCAATATACATTCAACACTACCCAATTCAGCAATTAATTCACTTAGGCAACATCTCACCAAGTTTATTCACTACAATAGAGTTTTTATGACTCATTCCGGTTCACGCAATTATCCTATGGTCTAGTCATTGATTAGCCTATCAGTCTTCCTTTCTCTATTTTCACTGCAGCGAAGGCTCAGACCGCTACAATGGTTTCGCTGTCGCGGCGATGTGTCTGCTGCAGTGCTAAGCTATCCAGCCAATAATAAATTTCACCTAATCCAGCTTTATTTTATTTTGTCATGCAACATCATAGCACTGCTACCCCTCTTACTATATCTCTATGAATAAGAAGTTTGTTTCTACCCTTTGCCAACCTTTATAGTTATCTTTAGGGTTTTCTCGTTCTTCTTAAAAGTGCATAAAATAACAATGTCTACTTGCTATATCTCGGTACTGTGCTATTTTTCATTCAATCCCATCATGTTGTCATCCCTACTCCACTGAATCAATTTAAAACAAAATAATCAAATACAATTACGAATGTACTACACCATGTTCACACAAAAATCATGAAACAACATAGGGAAGTCAATTTCCCCAATAGTAAATTACATGCACATACCTGACCTCATACCACGAAATGTCATAACATGCCATACCTGAACAGAATATCCCTATACAACCACACCTATTCCTTACCTCAAAACCCGATTCATGTCGGTATATCTTGTATCACACTGGTATATCAACTACCTTCCTGTATCTGCAATCGTATGTATATCAACCATACCCGCATAATCTCTGTCTCACAAACATACCATCGGTGATATGCTGGGCACACACCTCCATCATATCACTGTACACACATACCATAGGATCTTATGCTTGCCCTTCTAGTCATAACCTATAGGAGACTCTAGAAATCCATGTACTGTATACCCAGCCATATGAACATTCATCATACTTGTCTATGTACTCACTCGTACACCCAGCCGCATGGTCCTTTAGCCAATCCAGTCTGTGTCCTCTCTCATACCACTCGCCCGGATGTTCACCTAGGGCATGAGCCACTCATGTATCCAATCCTTATTCAAAAATCTGATTGTAGTAGCCTGTACATCAGAGTTCCTTAACTTCGGCCATAGGCCCCTCATTTACTATCGTATTGATAAATTTCCTTTTGTATTATCCGTCATCTCCATCACATATTCATTTAATGCCAATTCGCCCCTCAATCACGGGACACATAATGCAATACATCACATAACAGATCATCACAAGGCAAGAATTACTCAGTCACACAACAAGTACAATAACATAGAATTAAATCAACCTCGTGTTCGAACAGTAATAATAACATTTAATCCAATAAGTTATCAGATTTCCGACTTGTCCTACTCATTTGTTTGGGCTCCACTACATTAGTATCACTGTTGTTATAGCGGTCTCGCTGCAGCAGTATACTACCCACTGCAGCGGTACTGCTGGAAGTACTGCGACCAGTCTTTACTCCAGTTTCTCCCAAATTTTAGTTTCTTTATACCCACTATAACAAAATAATGTCATAGCCCGCTTACAACATCAACTAACTTACCATAGTGTCACCATTAATACAGACACAATCATCAATTCAGAAATGCAATATCGAACACAACACATTCCAATCATTATGTAAGGGATTAATATCCTACATCACTCTCTTCATCTCATGCTCAACATAGTTATATTTTGTTAATATGTCTGTTGATCGTATCTCCTACACAAAGTCTACGTCATTTACCCGTCCAAGGTCTCAATTCAAGAAAGAAGAAGTTCATATTTATACTCAGGGATATCCCGTCAACGACACTCGAAAGTTAAACTCCGCAATAATGTTTAGAATTAAGAGCATATCCTAGACCACAGCCCCTGTTGTTGGTCGAATATCTCCCCTAGGGTTCACCTCATTATGTCATCAGCACTCCTCTTCTAATCCACTTATTCTTAGATTTTTTTTGTTGATTCTGATTACTAGTCCATTACATAGTTAAAAGTACAACTCTATTTATCGAAAGCATAAGAGTCATAAGCACGTATATGTTTAGCTAACTAAAATCTAACGCAAAAGCAAGTAAACCATAGCCTACCTGGGTGCCAAGATATCATCCCGATCATCTCCGTCTGCATCTATCCCATTCTTGATTTTCTAGCAGGAGTTCCTAACCATAGATGTCAAATTCCATCCTTGAATCCTCTTGTTTTCCTCTAAAGTCTATTTTATATTTTTAGACGTTTTTAAGTCTTCCTCAAGGACTAGGTTTTTAATATCCAAATTAGAACGGGATTCCAAATTTCTGATCTGCATTATCCACTGCAGCGTTCATACTTTCCGATGTGGCGGAAAATATCCCACGGCGGTGGACACCCACTTGGGTCCACCCGACTACGACTAAGCCCATTCGAATTTACTCTCTATGTGCTCTTCATTTCTCAAGGATTTATCACGAATTTCTAAAATTTTAAATTCAACCAGTTTTTATGGGGTCGAAATGCTATAACGGTCGGGTGAGTCGTTACATCAGATATCAATTAAAAATTCATTCCTCCCCGAACATCACTACAATTTTGAGGCATGGTTAAATAACTTCCGCAACTTTCCTCTTACTTCTAGTCAGTGTTGGAACTCGTTTAACTCATGTGTTCTGGACTTTGGATCGATTATTTTTTAAACTCTTTTATTCTTTCCACGAGTTACCAATAATTCTATGGGGATCATAATTATTTTTCTAGTATTTTAACCCAAACTCGAACATAAATTCACATTATTACCCCGCCCTTGGTGTTATAATATTCCCCTATTTGCATGGCCTAGATATCATTAATTTGTTAGATGACTTGAATCGGTCATTTTGAAATATTAGGGTATGGCCATAGAATCCCAACGGTCACTATTTTTGATAGTCTACTGCAGCGAGTGACTTTTTCGCTACAGCGATCCCACCGTGGCAGAAATATAGTCCGCTGTAGTGAACGATAGGGTTAGTTAAAGACAGAAAAAAGGGTTTTTCAAGTTCATTTTCTAACTTTTCCATTTCGATCTTGCACGATTTCTCTCAACTTCCCCAATGATTTTCTCAATTTCTCAGGTAATTTTCACTCTCATGACTTCTCTACTTCATTTACTAGTGAATGTTGAATGTGTATGGCTTATTGCCCTTATCGTTCGGATAGTTTATGGGGTAGTAATGTAGACCTCCTTATTTTGAATTTCTGGCCAAATTTCCATAGCATGCTAGTTGTATTTACGTCCTCGTGTATTCCCTACTGTTTTCTGCGTAATCCTGGTCATTTTCATAGGGTTGGAAGGCCAAAAATGAGGTAGTTTGGGTAGGATGGTGTTTCAACCTTTTCGAGCCTTTTAGGGTTGAAATTGGGCCCTATTGGGGCGGGTAATAATTGCTAGAGCTTGGGCAAGTCTCCCCCTTGCCTGATCTATTGTTAATTTGGAGAACTACGGTGGTTGAATTTTCAACCTCCATTGATGGGGTTTGAAGGTCTAGTAAAGAAAATGTCTGCTACAGCAGACCCTTTTTCACTGTCGCATTATCTTCCCAACAGTCAGGCTTCTGCTAAAGCAGACCCACTACAGCGGAGGCTCGATCGATGCAGCGGTCTGCTAGACAGTGTCTGGGGTTTTCAAGAGCAGCCTTTGATTTTATTTTCTCCCTACCCCACATTGTTCCCTCCTAACCTTTTTTTTCGATTCAGGTTTGTTATCATGGCCTCTTCTAGAAGCAGTCCCCCCACCAGCGAGTATATCCGGTTTGTCCATGATCAGTGCCAGTTCCTCTACAAGGAACAGGCAACAAAGGACTTGCTGCATGAGAGGCGCTTTGTGATGTAGGATGTGGAGGAGAAGGCTTTTAATTTCTATGCCCTTCTCCAGGGGTTAGGGTCGGGCCCATTAATGGAGGACTCGCGTAAAGATAATGAGGCCTGGGTGAGGGAGTTCTACACCAACCTTCCCACGGTTGCTTGGAGCAAGGACGAGCCAATGGCCTATGTCTGGAGCAGGCGGATCATCTTGACCACTGAGGCCATCAATGATGCGTTGGGTTTTCCCAACCCAACAGAGTCTGAGCTAAAGGACTGGGATGTACCCGGGAATGGGAAATGGTTGGTGGATACTCTGGTGGTAGAGGAGTGGAGGGATATTACTAATTGGGGGATTACTCAGATAGGGATCTAGAGTACTCACTTCACTGCGGAGGCTAGGAGGTGGCTTCACTTGGTGTCCCAGAGGATCCGCGCGTCTTTCAATGTCACAAACGTGACTTATCATCAGGTGCTGGTGGTGGCCACAGTTCTGAGCGGGTTGAGGGTCAATATCGGTGCCTAAATCATTGAGGGATGGAGGTATTTCCATACAAAGACTATCACTGTCCTGCCATTTCCTTCCCTCATCACCCGGCTATGCAAGCGGGCTCGAGTGCACCAGGAGTTATGGGATGTCATCGTGGACTATGACAGGCCCTTTAATCCCTTGAGGGTGAAGGGGGCTCCAGAGAGGGGCAGAAAGAAGAGAAAGTCTACTTCAGCTAAGGGTGATGGCGGGGATGACATTTCTAGACCCTCAGGGCAGTTCGAGAGGTTAGAGATGGTAGATATGCATGAGATCCTCAGGGGGTTTCCCAAACTTCCTTCCCCCAGTAGACCTTCTACCAGCCGACCCTTTGATGCAGTTGTTGCAAATTTAGGAGAGATGTAGGGGGCAATTGCTTCCTTATCCAAATCCTATGTTGAGCTCCGAGAGGACTTGGAGCTGGAGAGGAGGAGAAGACATTCTGGGGACAAGTTGATTGTCAAGATATGGAAAGAGATCAATAAGATCCTAAAGATCGTAGCTCCCAGGGAAAGGTCTCCGCAGATTTGTTGGGTAGCCCCCATTTGAGGCTTGTAAGACATACAATTTCCTTTTTCGTTTGTGTTTTGAATGTTGGTACTTGTTTTCTTCGAGTGCCCATTTTGGCATTCGCTGACATTAGTTGTGCTGGCCCCCTTACACTCAATCACCATGATTTTTCTTATACTTGCACTGCTTGAATGGTTTTGGTTTCTTAATGCTTGTGGTTGTTATTCAGAATAGGGAGGCTTGGACTTCCTAGAAACTAGCATTTTATCCTGACGACTACTCCGCTGTAGTGGCAACCTTTCCACAATAGTGAATCTGTTGCAGCAGTACTCCTTCCGTTGTAGCGAGTCTGCTGCAACGAGACCTTCTAAGCAGAGTAATTATAATAAGTTTTCTCCCCTGGTTAACTCAATTAACCCCAACCCACCAGTCCTATCGCAGATTTTCTCTAATCCCGCCTAGACAACCACCAATTAGGCTTGTTGAGATACCAATTGAAATATTCTAAATACCAATTGGACTCAACTCGGGTGATCAACACAACTAGACAGCACGATGGGAAAGAAATAAGTGTGACTTTCTAAATGCCTTATAGCTTCCTGAAGATTAGGTGTAGACGTCTACACACCAATCCACAAGAGTCTACTCGACATCGCTCTTGTACTTGTAGACCAGTAACCTAGACGCTCTAATACCAACTTGTCACAACCCAACTAAACAATCCAATGTGGGCACCTACATCGACTTTGATCGATAGAAGAACCCTTACAACATTTCTATGAATTAGACAAGAAAATAACATTCTAGAAATCACATTACTTCTCATTATCTGCTAAAATTCTCAATAAAATAACATTACAAAATTTCCCTAACATGACTCTCCCAAGATCTAGTCTAGACAGGTACAAGAGCTCTATTTGAATACTTGACAACAAGATGACCCAGCTTCATTCGGAAGAGGAACACTGAAGCTGGTGTTGAGTACTCCATGTCAATCAAGGAACTTCAACCTGCCACATCCTACACCCAAAATAAAAAGGTGTAGCAAGGTAGTATCAGTACACCACATTTACTGGTAAGCATCATTGGCCTACTAGGGTTAGTTAACACAACAGCATAAGAACGAATATACAATCAACACTACTAAATTCAGCAATTAATTCACTTAGGCAACATCCCACCAAGTTTATTCACTACAACATTTTTATGACTCATTCCGGTTCACGCAATTATCCTATAATTCTAGACATTGATTATCCTATCAGTCTGCCTTTCTCTATTTCTACTGCATCGAAGGCTCAGACCGCTACAACGATTCATTGCCACGGCGATGTGTCCATTGCAGCACTAACCTATCAAGCCAATAATAAATTTCACCTAATCCAGCTCTATTTTATTCTGTCATGCAACATCATAGCATTGTTACCCCTCTTACCATATCTCTATGAATAACCAAGTTCGTTTCTACCCTTTGTCAACCTCTATAGTTATCTATAGGGTTTTCTCACTCTTCTTAGAAGTGCATCAAATAACAACGTCTACTTGCTATCTCTCGATACTGCACTATTTTTTGTTCAAACCCATTATGTTATCATCCCTACCCCGCCAAATCAATTTAAAAAAAACAATCAAACACAAATATGAATGTACTACACCATATTCACACAAAAATCATCAAACAACATAAGGAAGCGAATTTCCCCAATAGTAAAGTACATGCACATACCTGACCTCATACCACGAAATGTCATAAGATTTCATATCTGAAGTAAATAGCCCTATACGGTACTCCACACATGTTTCTTACCTCAAAATGCGATTCATGTCGGTATATCTTGTATCACACTGGTATATCAACTACCTTCTTGTATCTACGCCGTATGTATATCAACCATACCCACATAATCTCTGTCTCACAAACATACCATAGGTGATATGTCGGGCACACACCTCCGTCATATCACTATACACATATGCCAGAGGGTCTTATTCTTGCTCTTCTAGTCATGACCTGCAAGGGACTCTAGAAATCCATGTATTGTACACTTAGCCATATGAACATTCATCATACCTATATGTGTACTCACTCGTATACCCAGCTGCATGGTCTATAGCCATACCTATCTATGTACTCTCTTATACCGTTTCCCCGGATGCTCACCTTAGGCATAAATTTGCTCCATTTTTATGGGGTCAGAATGCTATAACGGTCGGGTAAGTCACTACACTATGTCGTTTTATGATAATGATTGGGTTGAAATCGTGTATGTCTTCCAACATTCAAGGACTAATGTTTTTTAGGGGAGAAGGATATAACACCTTGTGCTATTAGAGCGATCCTTTTATAGGTTTCGAACGTATGAGCCTAGTTTGTGGTTATGTGTTGCACATTGAATGAAGGCGGGGGGACGATTGTGTGAATAAGGGGTTGAGCGAGTGAGTGACCGATATGAAATAGTGGAGGTCCGCGTCAGTGGGCTCCTCCGCGATAGGCATCGTGCCACGGAGGTGGTTTGGGTGTGGCTATCTATTTAAGTGTTTTGGTCGGTTTGTTCATCTCATTTCTTAATTTTCCAAAAACCTTCATGTAATCCCCCTCTCTCGCTCTCCTATTTGTTCTATAGATGATTTTAAGGTTATAAAATAATGTTCAACTTGATTTTTGATGTCGGGAAGTTGGGAGGCATGTGTAACTTATGTTTTAGCGTCGTTTCCGGGGAAGTTGGTGACTATTTTGTGTGGAGCTATTTGGTAAGCCTTCTCTTTTGATATTCTTTAGTTGTTCTTGGTGGTTATGAATCTATTGAGCTTGGTAGGTTGTTGTTTTGAAGTTTCTACAGTCGAATCCGTAAGAATTTTGTCAAATAAGCTCTGTTTATATTGTTTCTTCATTGAAGTTATGTCGGTTGTTCTTAGCAGTAGTATGAGCTTTTTTTAAGAAGAATCTTGAGGGCATTAAAGGCTCAAGCTCCGACTTGTTTCGAGTTTGTTGTATAGAGGTATGTTAAGGCTTGTCCCTCCTTTTGTCAGCATGATTTTCATAAACATTGTCGTTGGTATATTTATGCGTGTTGGATATTTGTGAAGCCTTGAATCTTACTTCTATTTAACCCATGTGGTTCTAGTTTTATGAATTTGTGTGTGTATATATGACTTAGGGTTGGTTGATGGCTAGGGCTCAACTATTAAAGGGCGAAGTTGCGACTAGTCGATGGACTTGTGCCGGTGGACGTATAGATAAGTTGTTATTGTCATGGTTGTCTTTGGTCATAGAGTGTTGATTGGTTGTATGTTTTGGGTGAGTTTGTCTTTGGCATTTCCCTCATGTATTGAGGTTGTAAATTCGGTTAATAGCTAGTCGGTTGTGGTTTGTATTGTAGAGTTATGTCACGCCCCGCCTTGGGGGGGTATAACTGGCACCTGGTGCCCTACCAGGACCTGAACTTCTAGACTAATGAGCCTAAGCACTTCTGGTTCCTGGCTGGCTCTAACTCTGATTCACAGAATCAATGGGCTATATAGCGGCTGTAAATACAGTCCCCGGCCGACTAGGCCTATAGCCCCCTATAAGTAAACAACAGCTAACCAGAACAACAGTAGTATGAAGGAACCTATGCGGGCCGACAAGGCCACCATGCTGTCCAATTACTTCTAAATCAAGTAAACAAGAGCTAAACTGCTACGTGACGGATAAGGTCACCACTACCAACTGAATAAGGCCCCACATGGCCGTCATAAACAAGATAAGACATACACACGGC
>JACEIK010001449.1:157415-168438 GCA_018107945.1 Datura stramonium | reverse complement strand
ATATAAATTTTAAAGTTTTAAACATTGATCTTCTTTGGGCCAAGTTACAGATCTAAGGCCTCTTAGCTCTTTTAGTTTCAGGCATGCTTCTTGATTTTTGACGAGTAAATAGAATACTTTCTCCATTTCAAAATAAGTGGTTCTTTTAGCTCATGCATACCTCTTAAGAAAATTACTCATTTTTAGAAATGTAAATGTATTTTTACCCACTTACCCCTAATAAATATCTTGAAAAAGATGTAACTCTTTAATATTTTCTTGATTATGTAAAAATCTCTCTATTTAAATAAGGGTAAAATTGGAAAAACATCATTAATGTCTTCTTGATTATGTAAAATACCACTTATTTTGAAATAAAATCTGTCAAAAAGTAATAGCCTTTGAAAAGCAAGAAGAAATTCCAATCCAATGGAGTTCTGATGTGCAGAGAAAAACAAAACAAGAGAAAGATGGTGAAGAGAAATTTTATTAACTAACTGAATGAATATTCTCTTCCTTGCATGTACAATATATGCTACTGTAAGCTAATGGGTGATAGCTAATCTAATCACTAACTAATCACTAATCACTAACTAACTGCTGACAGCTAATAACCGACTAACAACTAACTCTAACTGCCTAACTAACATTAGGAATAACAAGACTAATCATTGTGATATAAATATGATCTTAACACCCCCTCAAGGTGGAGGTGAGGACTTCACTGAAAGCTTGCTTAGTGCTGCAGAATGTTTGACTCCAGTAAGGACCTTAGTGAGTATATCAGTCAATTGAGTAGTTGAACAAATATGATGAAGAGATATAAGACCATCCTGAAGCTTATCCCTAACAAAATGACAATCAACCTCAATATGTTTGGTTTTCTCAAGGAATACTGGATTTCTTGTAATATGGAGAGCTGATTTACTATCACAGAAGCTCAACAAACAACCTGCACAACTAAGTGAGTTCATCAACCAGTTTCCTAAGAGACCTATATTCTTCTTCTGCTAAAGACAAAGAAACAGTTTCCTGTTTCTTAGATTTCTAAGTAATAGGACTGTTGCTCAGTAAGACAAGATATCCACCAACTGATCTCCTAGAGTCAGGGCATGATGCCCAATCAAAATCACAAAAACCCTTGATGGAGCAGTCAGAATTACTTGACATGAAGATACCCAAAGTAGGATCATTCTTGAGGTATCTCAAAAGATAAAAAGTTGCCTGTAAGTGTGGTTCTCTGGGATCCTGCATGAATTGGCTTAAATATTGTACACTAAAAGCCAAGTCTGATCTAGTATTAATGAGGAAATTCAACTTGCCTATGAGTTTTCTGTAATAAGTGGGATCTAATAAGGCAGGTTCTTAGCCTTGAATTTTATATTAGGATCCAAGGGAGAAGACAAAGGTGTGCAATCAAGACAATCATACTCTTTGAATAAATCAAGAGAAAATTTTCTTTGGGAAATGATGAATCCAGTAGTTGTATGTAGGACCTCCAAACATAGGAAATAATGAATCCTTCCCAGATCTTTAATTTTGAACCTGTCAGTAAGGAACTATTTTAAGTCTAGGATCTCCTATTTGTCAGTTCCTGTGATGATAACATCACCAACATAAACAACCACATACATAGAGGATGCATGTGTCTTCTTGTATAATAATGAATAGTCATTAAGTGAGTGTGTGTAGCCTTTATAGCATAATGCTTTTGTCAGTTTAGCATACCACTATCTTCTAGCCCACTTCAATCCATACAATGGCTTATTTAACTTGCAAACCTGACCATGTGGCATTATTAGACCAGGAGGAGCCTGCATGTACACTTGTTCATGAAGATCTCCATAAAGAAAAGCATTGTTCACATCCAATTGGAAAATACACCAACCATTTTTTACTGCAGCAGCAATAAGAGCCTTGACAGTAGTCATTTTCACTACTGGAGAAAAAGTTTTTGTGTAATCAATGCCAGCCTGTTGTGTGTATCCCTTAACCACTAGTCTAGCCTTAGAACTCCCAATGGTACCATCAGCCTTGTGTTTAACTTTATATACCCACCTGCAGCCAATAACTTGTCTACCAATAGGGAGAGGTACCACATCCCAAGATTGGTTAGCATGGAGAGCCTCAAACTCTAATGGCATGGCTGCTTGCCAGGTAGGATCAACAGCTGTCTCTTCATATGAAGATGGCACACTGACATGACAAACTCTTTCAACTAAGTGATGACTGTCAGGAGCTAGAGAGTTCAAGGAAACATGATGGTGATTAGAGAATAGGGCATTTAGATTGGGTTTCAGATTAGGTACTTTGTAGACATAGTTTTGTAAGTAGGAAGGAAGATGGGGCTGCCTTGCCTATGAGATCTTCTTGGTTCTAGGGGAAATAGTGAAGAAGGAAAGGGAACTTGTGGGATAACAAGTGAAGGGGTGGAAACATCAGTATAATAGGGTTGATTAAGGTGTTCCAAATTAGAACAAGGTGAATTAGACCTACTCATAGACTGGGTAGGTGCTGCAAGAGGATGGTCAGTAGTAAAGCTAGGTAACACAGTATGTAATGTACTTCTTGCATCATTTTGAGTTTCCACAGATTCAGTAAGAGACTTCTCTTTAGCACTAGGAGGGTTATATTCAACAAAAGGCATGGAATGTAATACAGATGGAAAAGAAGAAGTTTCAGCAGATATATGAAATGGAAAGATGTTCTCATGAAATATAACATCTCTGGAGATATAAACCTTCTTGGTGGATAGATTTAGAACCTTGTATCCTTGTCTTAAAAGGGTATCCAATGAAAACATGGGGTGTGGTTTTGGGATCAAACTTGTCAATATGGATTTTAGGTGTAGTGGAAAAATAAAGGCAATCAAAACTTCTTAGATGGGAATAAGAAGGTTTCTGTTAAACAGAACCTCAAAGGAACATTTGTTTGCAAGGGAAGAAGTAGGCAGCCTGTTAATGATGTAACTGGCTGTTAACACACATTCTCCCCAATACCTTAGGGGTAGTTTGGATTGGAAAAGAAAGGCTCTAACAGTTTCAAGAAGATACTTGTGCTTCCTTTCAACTATACCATTTTGTTGAGGTGTATAAGGACATGATTTATGATATACTATCCCTTTGGCTTGAAAGAAAGATGTTGCTGCAAAATTTGTGAACTCAAGACCATTATCAGATCTAAGTGTTTTAATGGTAGTTTTGAACTGGTTTTCAATCAAGCTAACAAAAGCTTTGATGGTTTGAAGGGTATTGCTTTTGCAACACAATAAATGAGTCTAGGTATACCTACTAAAGTCATCTATCATGGTTAGAAAATATTTGTAGTTGTTATAAGCAGGCACATAATATGGCCCCACAAGTCAACATGTAATAGTTTAAAAGGCTTAGTACTAGTGCTGGTACTGATAGGAAATGGGAGTCTAGACTGTCTTGCCTGTCATGCCCCACCTTGGGAGGCATGACTGGCACCTGGTGCCCTACTAGGGTCTGAATTGGTCTGACTAAGCTTGCGCACTTATGGTTCATAACTAATACCAATCCTCAAATCAAGAAAACAACGGGCTATATCTCAGCTGTAAACACAGCCCCCGGCCGACAAGGCCTTATAGCCACCTGTAAAAGAAAACAGCTAACCAAAGATAAGTAATAATGGGAAATCCTATGCGGACCGACAATACCACCATGATGTCTAGTTATGACTGTAAAGTAAATCCAGTACTAAACTAAGCTATGGCCGACAAGGCCGCTATTTAACAGCTAAACAAGGCCCCACACGACCAACATGTAAGATAAAGCATACACGGGCCCCACAAGGCTATCAACAGCTAACCACAGGGAATCTGAAATAATTTTCAAGCCTCTAGGAGTGATATACTGGTCGAGACAGGGCCCCGACCAACCCATAAACTGTACAAACAAAAGAGAGTAAACCTTCTAGCTATTAGCTCCGGAGGAATGGAGCTGACTGCCTTGCTAACTCTGGCTGAAAGCTAAGAAGATCCTGGTTCACATCTATCGGAACATGCAGGCAAGTAATGCAGTGCCTCAGGAGGGCGTCAGTACAATATGTACCGAATATGTAAGGCGGTGACTGTAAATAACTGAACGAATTGAAATGAAACTGAAAAGAAGGGATAGAAATACAACCTAAATAGCTGAACTTTATGCCGTCTAATCTACTAGTAACTAATGCAAACAAGAACCTTACCTGGCTCCCATAAGTCGAAAGATACAACCAGCACAAAATAACCCACCCGGGGCCCCCATAATCCTTGGTGAGTACACTCCAATCTATATACCCTAGCAAGATCGTACTGAGTCATCTAATAACCATAGCCATCCTACCAGTCCCTTGAGTTTGCAACTGAACCCGCTCAACCCCTGAATTGTAGTTGTGTCTGAGTCTGGTGGACTCCTGATATCTGATATCTGCACCCCGGGCACAGGCTCGACAGGGGGTGTGGTGTAGTGTCGATAGGCATAAAAATAGTCCAGCCATGGAATGGACTATATGAGGACCTGGGACCCCATCTTCGTCCTTTGCGGACGGCATACCGCTCCTTGGAGTGACGTTATCTTGCCCCTGGCGGGCGTCGACACAGCTATTAACCCTGGAGTTGGTTATGGAGGGCTATACAGGGCAAAGTCAATCCCCAACTAAACCTGGAATACTGGTCTCAGCTAATAACAACTGCTAATCACTATAGATATACTTCTGGCTTTCTTATTAGGATTCAAACTGAATTATAATACTGAAGAAACTAACTTGTCGAACGAATTTGCCTTAACATACCTGGATCACCGAGTCCTAATTAATTGGCGAGTTTCAATCCCGTATTCAACAACTTTTTATAACTGTAATTATATTACTGAGAGAGTAAGACTAGTTTCAGTACTAAATTTAGTAAAAATGTTAACTTTCTACATAAATATTAACTATACTTCAACTTAATGAAATACGGACGAAAACGTATAATTTCTCGAAAGTTCAGAAGGAAGAAATGTTTACTTGAAGCCTATGATCGTATAGAAATTAGTTTGGAGCAATTTTGACAACTTCTACTCGGTGGGGCTATGATTTTTAGGGAGAATTTCAAGAAA
This sequence comes from Datura stramonium, assembly GCA_018107945.1. Classification (NCBI taxonomy): domain Eukaryota; kingdom Viridiplantae; phylum Streptophyta; class Magnoliopsida; order Solanales; family Solanaceae; genus Datura; species Datura stramonium. The sequence continues at coordinate 163,357 of JACEIK010001449.1, read as the reverse complement.
ATAACTCCATAGCAATGCTCCCTGCAGGCTTATAATGCGATACCTGAAGTTAATTTGAATTTGGACAACGTTTGACAACGTAAATGGAAGGAAATTATCTGAATTCTTCGTATCTCCCTTTCTCTGGCCGAAATTATAACAAAGGAATACATTGAAATGAACTAAGGGATTATTGATATACTTAGGGCAGTGGACAGGGGTCCGTGGCACGGACCCTGCTGCGCCAAAAGTCGGGCGTGCCACGACGCCCAACGCAGATGGAGGGGGTCTGTGGCACACTGCCCCTATTGCAGCCTACTCCGACCTTCTCCCTCACTTCTTCGATTCCGCGCTCGTTCGACCTTTTTTCGGTCTCTTTCTCGTACGCGCCGAACTCTAAAACTCTTGACTAACGTATGAATAGGCCAACTAAACGTAAGGAACTTACGGGGTGTAACATTTTCATAGGACAGACTGTACAAATAAAAGGTTGTTTAGGTGCAAAAGAAGCTGGTATATTTGGAATTCCCTTCATTTTGACAAATGGTACATGTCCTAATCTATTATGCCAAAGAAAATTCACATTATGCATAGAAGCATAATTATTTGCAAAAGAAGTATGGCATTGCTTTAGTAATGCATTGTCTACAACAGAATGAGAAATACATTGCACACCATTGGTATTACAGATTCTAGATGAAAGAGAAGGTAAAGCAACATTATTTGGAATTGAGAAGGAACAATCATTTGGAACGGAACAGTGATTCTTCAAGCATCTGGGACACAACGAATAGTCCATCCTAAACCTCACCAAGCTCCAGAGGCCTCTTCATTGAAGGGGCCTGCAGAAGACATGAGGAGTCAGTAAAAGAGACTATTCCCTTGAGTTGTGAGGCTAAGGAATGAACAGAAATGAGATTATATTTAAGGGAAGGTATATAAAGAACCTTGTGTAACACAACCTGTAATGCAAGAACTATATTTCCAACTTGAGTCAATTTCACTTTATAACCATTGGGAAGAGTAATTAACAAGGGATAGACATGGGTTCTTATGTGAGATAAATGAGACTTGTTGAAAGTCATATGGTTTGATGCTCCAGAATATAAAATCCATATGTCAGCACTAAATTGAAAATATTTGCATGAAAGAAGGCAAAATCAAGTGAGGGAACAGACACAGAACATGCCATGATACCTGCAAAATTCACAGCTCCACCAAGGTGAGCATTGTTGCTTGAGGATTCTCCCTCATTCCTGACATTGAAATAATGTAGTAAAGCCAAAAGTTGTCCATGCTGCTCTTTGGTGAGACTAGTACCATCACTGTCATTTGAAGACAACATCTCCTCATCTTTTACAGAAATTTCATCAGCTGGCATCCCATGTACATTGGCCACTCTTCTCTTCCCTTTGCCAAATTTGTTGTGTTGATATTGATTATCAAACCTAGAACCTTGATTGAAGTTAGAATTGTGGTTGGAATTGTTCTGCCTGAAGTTCTGATTGAAATGTCGTTGATTATTGTTCTGGTTATTAGGCCTGTAGTTGTGATTGGCCTGATTGGGATACTGAGGGAGTTGATTATTTAAAGCTTGAGGATAACCATGCAACTCGTAGAATTTCTCTTTAATGTGTCCTGATCTCTTGCAGTGATCACAAAATAGCTTAGATCTGTCAAACTGGTGATTATTAGGATAGGAATAATTGGTCTTGTAGGTGTTAACACTCAATGAAGTAGAATCATCGAACAGTTGGTTGTTAGGCTTGACTTCTCTCTGCCTTTCTTCCTGAACCAATAAGGAAAAAAGCATGTGCCAAACTAAGTAGAGGATTCAACATAAGAATGCTTCCTCTAATGGTAGTATAGACTTTATTAAGTCCCATAAGGAACTAGATCAGACGCCTGCCCTGCTTTGTCTTATGTGTGCTCTCTTTGGCACCACAATTGCAAGAACAAGTGCACTGTGTTTTCAAATTCACAGTGCTCAACTCCTCCCATAACTTCTTCATTTTTGTATAGTAACTAGTGATATCCATGGTTCCTTGATACATATCATTAATCTCTTTTTGGATATGATACAGTTTTGTCCCATTGGTTTGATCATACCTATCCTCTAATTCAAGCCACAATTCCATTGCATTTTTAGCATACTCGACACTATTAGCAATTTCCTTTGTGAGTGAATTTAGGATCCATGATGTGACCATGTCATCGCATCTTTCCCATTGACGATACCTCAAGGAAGTGAATCCAGTCGCTTACATTCACCATTGATAAAACCTAACTTGTTTTTAACTGAAAAGCCATGCAGTACATTGCGCCTCCAAGATCTATAACTAATTCCGCTAAAAGAAACAGTAACGAGCATCACACCTGGATTATCAGATGGATGCAGGTATAAAGGAGAACTTCTATCTATGACTTCATCATCAACGCTCTCAGTCGTATCATCAGTCACCATGAAATAAACCACAACTCAAAAATTGTAAGTAGGAAAAACAAATTCAGATCTGGAGAAATCGATTGCTTCGTGCGATTCGCCAAAGTGAGATATTTGAAGAAATAAAGAATAAACAACAATTAGATTGTGAGCAGGGATATACCAATGCTCTGATACCATGTCAAAAAGTAATAGCCATTGAAAAGCAAGAAGAAATTCCAACTCCAATGGAGTTTTGATGTGCAGAGAAAAACAGAACAAGAGGAAGATGGTGAAGAGAAATTTTATTAACTAACTGAATGAATATTCTCTTCCTTGCATGTAAAATATATGCTACTGTAAGCTAATGGGTGACAACCAATCTAACCACTAACTAATCACTAATCACTAACTAACTGCTAACACTTAATAGCCGACTAACAACTGACTCTAATTGCCTAACTAACATTAGGAATAACAAGACTAATCATTGTGGTAGAAATATGATCTTAACAAAATAAAAAAGCAAAACCACCAATTATTTTGAAATGGGGGGGAGTATCTCTCATCGGTGCTATTAATGATTGACCCAAATTAACGTGTCTAATTGATATTGCAGAGTCTCGGGTCTGACAAACGCTAGAAGACTCTCACCTCTACTGTTTTCTATTTGTATCTTCAGAATTACATATGGTGAATGTTCTTTTCCAAAATTCAATGGATATAAAGTTGTATTGTTCTGAAAATGACTACACATATTAGTATGGACTACCATGAGCTACTATCAAGTTTAATCGTAGATACAAAAATCAACATTTCACCTCTTATGAAACTTCTATACTAAACTTTTGTATAATCTTAATAGATTTGAAATATTATAGCTTTAGATACTTGCATGTTATATGAATTACTTGTTTGTAAAATTATGTATGTTAATGACATGATATTGTTTTGAATCTAGTCCGTCGTGAGCAAACAAGAGAGGTTGAATATAGTGTCTCACTACTAAAAATTGGTCAAAAAATGAGGGTCATTTCTGACGGAAAGCGTCGGTTTTTTGAACAAAAACGATGAAAAACCAACAGACAAAGGGTCGTCCGAATATGTCACGTCGAAAACAAAAAACTGTCGGACAACATCGGTTAATACCGACGAACGTCCGTCGGTTCGGTGAATTTTAATTCTGTAGATTCTTAAAATGTTACTTTACGGGAGGAAAAATATTACCGATGGACACCGTCGGTAATATTTAATTATTAATTAATTTTTTAAATTAAAAATTTTATAACTTATCGACGGTGTCCATTGATATGTTCTTCAAAACTAAGAACATACCGACGGACACCATCAATTTTCTGAGTTTCTGCTGGTATGTATTTGTAGAAAACCGACATACTTACCAACGCTGTCTGTTGGTTTTCTGCAAATGCACCAGCAGCAGAAAGCTGCAATTTCTGCATTCCCATCAGTCAAATTAAAAATTAATTCAATTTCAGCTAATATCCAACACTAATTGCTGCCAAAACAATTTAAAATCAACAAGAACATCAATAACATAGTAATTATCAAATTAAAACATCAAAAACAACACTAAATATCCACCAAAATTATCAACAAAGTTTAAAAATATCAAAATATATATACAAAGTTTATTTTCAATTTACAATAATCCTAACAACTAAGGTGTCTCTTCGACATTTTCATCATCTGTCGAAAATACTTTGTCATCTGAAGGAGGAGAACGGGCACGTCGTCTCCGCACTCCACTAGCTAGGATGTTCACTTGTGCCTTAAGAGCCTCGACGGTATGACACATTGTCCTACTCTTTTCAATGCGCCTTGCCTCGGCATCTGCCAAGGCACATGTAAGTTGTTCAATCTTCTGCGACATTGCAGTGATCTGAACACCATCAACTGGCTCGGCCTGGCTAGAAGATCCAATACCTTCCAGTACGAATTGAATCTGTCGAACTGAGTTTCTAGATCCTAGGCCATAGACTCTCCCCTTTTTCCTCCACCCAACCACTTTTTCAGTCCAAATCTGGGTAGCGACATCCGGCGGAGGCTGGGTCGGCCTACCTAGGACTTCCTGAGTCTGGTTGTACTCAGACAAGAGTCGTTGATAATCCATCCACATAATCTTAAAAAGTTAATTAGTATAATGTGGCTGTTCAAATTAAACTTAACATATTACTATTTATATATAATATGTATGAACTTACATAGGCTTGTTCAGCTCTTTGTTCGACTCATGTGTCAGCATCAGACTCATTCTTCTTCTTCTTTACGTGGGTAGCCCAAAATAGCTTCTCCTGAGTAGGGTCACGATCCAATTTTTTTGGCCTGCAAACAAAATGTAATTAAAGTAAGGCAATATATAAAATTTAATCAAATTTATATAAGTATTGAATATAATAATTACTTACCAATTCTCTAGCTATCGTCCCTTGGCTCTTTGCACCTCCGGTGTACAACGAACCATCTTTCCCTTCACTCCTGGCCTTCTTCATCTGTTCACACTTTGCCTTAAATTCAGGCGTGATCCAATATCTCTGAAAGCACCTCGAATAGTTGAGGTAGTATCTATTCAGACCTCTTGTTCTTTAATCTTGCATCCCTAAACCAATCTGACATCCTTGAACTGCCCTTCTTCTCGAAGTTCGTGGCTATCTTCTTATCGTGCTAAGGTAGCCAAGTACACAATGTCTGTAATCAAGGATCAACAGTGTTAGATGATATACAATAATCACGGGTCAAAGAAAAATTTTATGAAATAATAATTCATTTATATACCTTAAACTCATTAAACATGGCCTGTCGAACCCGATGTGGTATTTCATTCCAAATCGGATAAGGTCGATCATATATCCTCTGAATGCTCTCCCTTAGAGCATTTTCGGCCTCTTTTCCCGTATGAAACCTATAAAAATGATAATAAACATTTTAAGTCATAAATATAATATTAATATTAAATATTATAAATCTAAATCAAAAATAAAATCAAACTTATCCATATCCATCAGACATGATCACTAGTCTACTGATACTATCTATATCTCTTGGCTGTGGCTCTACAGATGCTGGTGCTGGTGCCGGTGCTCTATATGACTGGGTCAAGGGTGGATTACTAAAATCACCCTGTGAGTCTGACTTAGAGCTGCTATCTCTGAGTCGCAAGCCAAAAATGTCAAGAGATGATCCAATCAGGAAAGGAGTATCAGACGATGAATACATCAAGTTTTCCCGTGGTGGACGAATGCCAAGTGTAGGCATGAAAGTATGAGAAGTAGTAGGAAATGGAGGCACAGATAAATGTGCTAGATGCCCAGTGCCATAGGGGACATATGACAGAAGTGAAGAAGAATGTGTATGTGGAGTAGATGAAAGGCCACTTAAAGCAGCACTAGAATCTAGTGGTCTCCTATGTATTTTCCTACTACTCTTACTCGATTTACTACCCTTACTAGTTTGACCTCGATCAGCATCACCTGACGACATCTGCATACAAGTTTACATTATAAAATATAATTAAAATAATAAT
>JACEIK010001449.1:135911-148695 GCA_018107945.1 Datura stramonium | reverse complement strand
ATAAATTGTGCTGTTTTGTTATTTATGTGTTTACTTACTTTATTTGCCATTTTTTGTATTTATTGTTAAACAAAAATAAAATAAGATAAATTGCTTTTAAATTTTATTTTTGCCTAAATTTAGTTTTCCTTGCTTGTCATTAAGTATTTAGTTTAATTATTATATATTAGCTAAAATCAATGTTATTTGTTCACTTAGATAATCTCCCCCCATTAATGAATCCGGCCGGGTACCACATTTGTGGACCTCAAAAGGTGCCTAACACCTTCCTTTCGAGGTAATTTAAGCCCTTGCCCAACTCTGGTGACTTAAGAAATAAAACTTAGCTTCGAACGGTGCCCTAACGCACCTTAATCCGTTAGGTGGCGACTCTTCTATTTTCACCCTTAAGAGACGTCACATGTTGTATCCCGCTTTCTGAAAGGAAAAATGGGGTGCTACAAGTGAAATGTTGTGCTGAGCTTAACCTAAGTACCTAGTCATTTTTTAAACGACCTCAAAAACTGAGAGGTAAATTTGGTACCTCTGTATGATATGATGGACAAGGGCACTCCATGCATCGACCTAGCTTCCAAATATATAGTTTGGCATAGTCCTCCTCCAAATCCATGGTTTTGACCGATAGAAAATGAGCTGCCTTGGTCAACCTGTCTACCACAACCCAAATGGAGTCATATTATCGACGAGTATGAGGTAAACTTGTGATAAAGTACATATTAATTTCTTCCCACGTCTAAGTAGAAATACTAATATCCTAAAGCACACCTCCCGGTCTCTGGTGTTCAACCTTTAGTTGCTGACAGTTTGGATACTTAGCTAGAAATTTTGCGATGTCCTTCTTCATGCCATTCAACAAATAGACTTCCCCTAAATCACGGTACATCTTGGTGGAACCTGGATGAGTAGAATACCTGGATCTATGACCTCGTGCAACATCCGGCTCCTCAAATCATCCACATCCGGAACACATAAGCAACCCTGGTATTGAATCACACCATCTCCCCCTTTGGAGAAGACCTCTACCTTCTAATTTTGAACCACTTCCTTTAACTTTACCAAAATAGGGTCCTCATCTTTTCTAGCTTTTACATCAGTCACCAATGATGATTCTAATCCATTCTGAATAATAACACTACCATTGGTTGAGGCAACCAACCTAACTCCCAACCTTGTGAGTCAATGCACATCCTTCACCAGCTCCTTCTTCTCCTCATCCACGTGGGACACACTCTCCATAGAGAGTCTACTAAGTGCATCCGCCACTACATTAGCCTTGTCCGGATGGTAAAGAACACTCATATCGTAGTCCTTGAGTAGCTCCAATCACCTCTTTTGTTGAAGATTGAGATCCTTCTATGTGAACACATATTGTAAGCTCTTATGCCGGTAAACACATCCACATGGACCCCGTACAAATAATGTCGCCATATCTTCAATTCGAATACCATCGCGGATAATTCAAGATCATGGGTCGAATAATTCTTCTCATGAACTTTTAGCTGTCTGGAGGCATATGTTATTACCATCATGTGCTGCATCAACACACACCCAAGTTCAATCCTTGAAGAATCACAATACACCATGAACCCATCGGTACCTTTGGATAGGGTTAACACCTGTGCTAAAGTAAGTTGAGTCTTCAACTCTTGGAAGCTCTTCTCACAAGCCTCCGACCATTAGAATTTCACTTTCTTCTAGGTTAATTTGGTCAAAGGTGTTGTAATCTATGAGAAACCCTCCACGAATCTTCGATAGTAGCCCGCTAAACCCAAGAAGCTCCGAATATCTAAAGGATTCACCGGTCTAGGCCAATTCATCATCACTTCTATTTTCTGAGAATCCACCTTTATGCCCTCACTTGATACCACATGGCCCAAAGTTCCACTGAGTTCAACCAAAACTCACACTTGCTGAATTTGGCATATAATTGGTGATCCTTGAGAGACTGCAACACTACTCTCAAATGAGCGGCATGCTCCTCCTCGCTCTGAGAGTATATCAAGATGTCATCAATAAACAAAATTATGAACATATCCAAGTATGGCTAAAACACCCTGTTCATCAAGTCCATAAAAGTTGTAGGAGCATTCGCTAGTCCAAAAGGCATAACTACAAACTCATAATGACCATACCGCATCTAGAAGGCTGTCTTCGGGATATCACTCTTCCGAACTCTGAGCTATTGGTACCTGGATCTGAGATTTATCTTTGAAAAGCGCTTGGCACCCTGAAGATGATCAAATAAATCATCAATCCTGGGTAGAGGATACTTGTTCTTGACGGTGACTTTGTTCAATTGACAATAGTCAATACACATATGAAGAGAACCATCCTTCTTTCGGAAAAAGAGAACTGGTGCACCCCATGGGGACTTGCTCGGTCTAATGAAACCCTTATATAACAGGTCCTTCAACTGTTCTTTTAACTCCTTTAGCTCGATTGGAGCCATTCTATAGGGGGAAATAGATATAGGATGCGTGTCGGGAAGAAGGTCAATACCAAAATCAATCTCCCGCTCGGGAGGGATTCCTGGTAGATCATTAGGAAATACCTATGGATACTCATATACTACTGGGACCGACTGGATAGTCAGGGTCTCAAATGTTGCGTTCTTAACCCTAACTAGATGGTACACACAACCGTTGGAGATCATTTTTCTGGCCTTAAGGTAGGAAATGAAACGACCTACAGGAAAAACTAAACTACCCTTCCACTCTAAGACTGCTCTCCCGTAAATCTAAACTCTACTGCCCGGGTCCTACAATTAACTGAGACATAACATGCGAATAGCCAATCTATGCTGAGGATAACATCAAAATTGGTCATGGCTAACTCTATCAAATCTGCTGAGGTGATTGTCTGAAGGACTGAGATCGGGAAACCTCTATACACCCGTCTAGATACAACTGAATCATCTACTGGAGTATAGACTGATAAGGGTTCTGACAAGACTTTGGGATTGACTACGAAGATACTGGCCACATATGGTATCACAAAATACAAGGTAACCCCCAGATCTAACAAAGCATATATATTAAGATGGAAAACTCGTAACATACCAGTGACTACATCCGGGGAGACCTCCTTCTCCTGGCGGGATGATAAGGAATATAATTTGTTTTGGCACTGACCGCCACCTGTGTTGGTAGATGCCCCCTAATGTGCTGAGCATTCGGGTGGGGCTGCTGAACTAGAAGCTGGGCCTCGTCCCCCATCATGATCCTGTCTCGCTGCCGGGAAATCTCTGAGCATGTGTCAAATCTTCCCACAATCGAAGCAAGCACCTAAACCTACCAAGCACTTGCCCGTGTGCCCCTGACCACATTTGCGGCAAGCTAGATACTAGAATCTATAGGTCGGCTGCTCTAACCCCTAGAGCCCGATGTTCACCCCCTCTGATCATGCCAAGGCCTGGATGGAACACTCAGTGCTAAAGATGTTGGTGATGAAGATCTCTGGTGAGTCTGCTATGGGTGCCCACCACCCGACCTCGGCTGTGAGAATCTGTGACTATCAGTCTTAGCCCTCTTGGCCTCCCTCTCTCTCATATGCGCCACCTCCATCTACTGGGCGTACAAAACTATCTGAGGGGAATCCATATCCTGGTGGAACATAGTGGCCCTAAAATATTTGTCCAAATAGTCTGCCACGCTATGAACAAACCTACTTACCCGCGCCTTCTGATCAACCACTAACTCTAAGGCGTACTTTGATAGGCGAGTGAACTCAAGGGCATACTCCTATACCGTCATCCCCCCTTGATTAAGATTCACAAACTCGACTGCCTTCAACTCTCGTATCTCACAATGGAAGAACCAATCTAAGAATGTAACATGGAACTCCTCCCAAGTGAAAGGGCCTGCTCTAGCGGCCCTACTATCTTTCAATTGATGAAACTAGATGTATGCGACCCCTTTCAATTAATATGAGGACAACTATGCACATTCAACCCAATTCACCCCTATGACCTGGGTGATCTTCACAATCTCATTAATGAACTCATGCGGGTCCTCATCTTCTTTCGACCCAAGGATCTATAGCGGGTTCATTCTCAAGAAATCCTAGACTCGAGCCCCCGCTGCATTTCCATTTTGCGGGACATGTGCAACCTCCTGCTGATTGACCTGAGTGATCAAGTCCTGCATGAGCATCTGAATAGCTGTCCGAAACTCATTATAGGCCACCGGCTTCGGTGCATGGTGCTCCTGAACTGGTGAGGCCTATTGGTGCCCGTTTCCGTTTCCATCCCCGTGGCGTTCTCCATTCCTATTCCTCCTACCATTTACTGTGCGGGGAGCCATGATTCTGCAATCATGAATAGCATGATTTAAAAGGATAGGGAGACTTTTTATCGCACGATATAGATCATGAAAGAAGGGAACATTTCCTAAACGCCTCGTAGCCTCTTTGTCATAAGTGTGGCACACTTCACATCCATAGAAAAGACTCTACTTAACGCGACTTTCATACACCCTAAGACACTTCAAACCTATTTCTCTAATACCAAGTTTGTCACAACCCGAACGGAGGCCCGGATCGAGACACGAGACAAGGAGCCTCGAGAGATGCCAAATCGACCCATGGCATGAACATACATCTAACTCAATTACTAAAATTGAAGAATCAACATAATAATCTTAGCGTAAGTCTGAAATAAACATAATATCATAATACAATATTTGAAGCTGAATACATCATTTTTGTCTGAAAGCCTCTAAACATGATGAGTTGATGGGACAAGACCCCAACTAACTCGAATAAGCTGAAAACTGAAAATACATGGAGAAATTTGAATAAGCATGGTCCTCGGGAGATAAGGACTCACCAACAAGTGTAAGATGCTAACTCTGAAGACTGGCTATGAACAAGGCTGAGTTTGAGTGTTAGGTCCTATTATCATGAAACGATACAGCATAGAGTATATGGTCAGTACGTGGAATGTACCGAGTATGCAACGTAAGTAAAACCACTTAAATAAGTAAAATCATTTAAAGATATGCATAATTTAAAACATAAACAATAAAAATCTAAGAGTAAGGTTTGCATGCATTCTTTTTTAAATCATGATATCATCATAACATAACATAACATCATAACTTAATCGATTGACTCAAAGCTGAAATTTGATAGTCATGAGTAAAGATGAAAATTGAGTCAAACCTACTTTAGAACATATATAGATGTATAAATCTCATGAATGGTGAAGGTACATAACTTAAATCATGAGGAACAATGGGAGATTCATCTTTTAACCGACATACAATGATAGAGCTTACGTGGTTCCAACTATCACACTCAAGTTAGAAGAGTCATCCAAAGCCTTGCCAGGGCTAGGGATGATACCATGATATCGATATCAAGCTCGTGGCCCAATAGGGCAGGTGATAGCTCACAAGAGAGGTCCCGAAGTATTATATATAAGAATAAACCTACATTGGCGCGTAGTTCTACGACATAGGGTGATCGAACCTTAGCCTACTCGGTGCTAGACACTACTCTCAAAAATATGCATATGCTCTCCGTTGTTTTTCAACGAAGATCAACATCATCTATTGACGAATCTCAATAATCAAATACATCTCAAATCTGAAATTATGCATATGAGAAGCTTCAACTCAAACCATACCACAAGCTAAAGAATAATTGAGAGTTTTCTCTCCAAAACCATGTGCTAAGCTTAATTCGTGATATCATAAATCATACTTGAACATGTGAGAATTGCCCAATACTTTAACATACTTTAAAATATTCAATTCACATCGAAAACATGATTATAAACATGGGTAGCTTGAAAACGTGCTTTTATTTATAATATCTCATCTTTCATGAACTTTCTATAATTGGGCATTTGATTTAATAGACTTAGAACATGATTTTTCATTGAAAATAACATAAAACTTGACCATGAATCATAATTCAATAGTATATACATATTTAAATCATACCCATGCAGAGAATTAGATCTTTCATGCATAGGGTTAAAACCCCATAGNCATTCATAACCCTACATACCTGATTGTAGCCGATTCTTACAATTATTTGATTGCCCAAGAGGATCTGAAGAGAATTTAAAGAAGAACAAGCTTGATCACCCCCTCTAACCTTCTATCTTTGCATGCATGAATGAAAATGGCCTAAAATTAACTTAACCCTCTTAAAAGTCATCATTCACAACTCCAAACGACGTAGTTTAGGCCTTAGAATCTTAGTATTTATGGAAAAGCCCTTACTAAATTCATAGAAAATAACTGCTAGTCAGTCCCCACGAGGGACATGACGACTTGTCACCCCTGGCCACGACTCGTGACATCGTCCGTCAAGTACACTGCTTATCAAGTCATTTGGGCTCATCGCAGGTGACTTCACGATTCGTTACTGGTGACCACGACTCATGGTCACCACTCATCATGTACACTGCCTTCTTCTTATCATTTCTTAATCACCCCTTCCCACAACTGACCTAACGAGTCGTGGGGCCTGACCATGACTCATGGCCACATTTGTGGGGATCCCAATTCCCAAATTACAACTCACCTTCTGATCCTCACCATGAGTCACATCACGACTCGTGGGTTGCTCTCACGGGTTACCTCACGACCCATTCTGTGTTCTGATGCCAGTTTTAATTTTTTCTCCATTTTAACTCCGGGGTTAGATCTTTGGGCTTCCGAGGTATAACAAGCCATGGTTTCCCCATATACATCCTGGGGCCCCATCAATGATCTATTCAAGGGCCTAGGTGGGTATGATGAGACTCACTTGGGCACAACTGGCTTTGATGAAGATAAAGAGGCCAATGATGAGGAAGAAGATTAGCTGCTTTAGGGAGTTCCCACCACTCTTTGTTCTTCATGTTTACATTGTGGAAAATATACATTCATGGTTGGGGGTGGGTTTTGTGGTCTTTTGTTGATCTTTTTTTTTTGCCCTTGTTGGGCTAAATTTCTTATATTTTTTTATGAATGTTAGTTTTTAATTGTGATTGAATGCCCTTACCGGGCTTTTTTGTTAAAAGAAGTGTGTTGATTGAATTGGTAGTGCCAATCATGGGTTATATTAAATTACAAAATATTGTTGACCCATGTTTTAATCATCACCTTTGTTCATACTAGTTAGCAAATAAACTCCGAGGGTATTTTTATACCACGGTTCTTTTCCAACGAGTAAAATGTCGTTCCTTTTCTTTTCTTTTATTGTCGAATCGGGTAGCATTTCTCAATGATGGATTGAGAGGCGACTTTATCAAGGGAAAACTTCAAGTTTTGAGTCAGTTATTGTGTTTTCTTTTGAGAGGTACCACAAAAAATTTCTTATATGGCTAGTAGTTGAAAAAATGAATTTTTGAGAAAGAAAGGGCCATTTGAATTTGAAAGTTGAGTACTCTTTTGTCATAAGTTATACATTCTTTGTTTGGCTTCTTGATTCACATGCTATCTTATTTTATGACTTTTGATGTGGTGATGAAAATTATATGAACCCCTTGGAGGGTGATTCTTGGTGGAAAAGTTTTTAATTTAATTCTCATGTATAAATGATTGTCTAGAACTTGCCCCAAGTATGACTCAAAGTGAAATCCTAGATGTAGCTGCACTTGGAAGATGATTTTAGGTATCCTGTTAATTAGCTACTTCACCTATATAACCTCCTTGAACATCAATCCTTGTTATCCAATGTTGAACCTTTAAACCTTTTCCTTGATAATTACACTACAAAATTATGACCCTTTTTGTAATCCCTCTTTGGAACCCATCCTCCCTAGTGCTAGTTGTGAAAAAAAATGCAAAAATGATGCTTGAGTCCCAAAAGTGTGGGAATAGAAAAGGGAAGAATGAGGCAAAAGCCTAAGTTTGGGGGTTGCGAAAGGAAAATGGGGAAAATGATGTGAGCTTCAATGTGAGGTAGCACCAAAGTATGAGGAACTGAATGAAGGGGTTGGTCGAGAAAAACCTTTGACCCTTAAAAGAAAAGAGAATTGTTAAAGGTTTTTACCTCTTGCTTTGATGAGATTAAAAGTAGGAACTAAGGAGATACAAGGGTAGCTTTTGTTACAAAAGTGAAAAAGTTGATCAAGGAGAGATAAGGTGGGGATGATCTCAAGAAAAAAATGGAGTATGCAAAAGTGCTCACAAAAAGGGCATTAGGGATGTTCTAGTCATTAGAACTAAAAGGTCATCCTACCTTTACCCTTATCCTTCATCATGACCTCCAAGTCCTAATTGATTTTAAGTGCAGCAGCTCTACATTAATGGTGAGTTACATGAACAAGCCTATGGGTCAAGTTATGTGCATGTGAATTTATTTGTGAGAGTGAGCATATTTATTTTTTCATTCTATAATCCCTTGAGTGTGAATTGCTTGATAATTAAATGGGATTCTCTCTTGATGTGAGTAGCATCACCTCCTTGGAGAACATGCTTGCACATGCCAAAAGATGTGATTGAGACAAGAATGTAGTAAGTTTTAAGGAAAATTTTGAATGTGAATTTTTAATGACTTACGATGCTATATAAGCTTGTTGTGATCAACCATGCCCCTTGTTTTGAATGAAGAAATCAATTGTGAATTAGGCCAATTGTTTGTCGTTGTCTCTTGAAGCATTTGCATATATTGAGGAGTCTTCTCTTTTCCTTTGAGTTGGTGTGAGATTTTTGAGTTTTCTTAGGCTTAGTGGCCCCTTATGCAAAATTTCATGTAGTGTGACATGCTTACTTCAAATTGTTCAGCTGTAAAGCATTTCCTTGCTTGAGGACAAGCAATGGTTCAAGTTTGGGGGTTTGATGAATTGGTAATTTACTAAATCATTAGGCTTTTAAACATGAGATTTTACTTGGTTTTCAAGTCTTTTAGGAGTATTTTATTCTCTTTATTTTATTTTTGTCGGAATTCAATTTAAAGAAAGAATCTAAGAAATTGAAAAAATGTATGAAGCCTAAAAAAGTTTACCAGCGTTCCATCGAACGAGACCAGCGAAACGCCGGCCAAACACAGGAGCACACTGGTGTGGAGTGGAAGGTGCACCGGCAGAACGAGGGTCAGCACCTGTGAACCACCGGTGCCAACGCTAGCCGATTTCCTAAGTCACTAGCCCCAACTGCGATAGAGCGGTGCCCCGCATATGGGCACTAGCGGAACGTCGTTGACTCGAAAGTGAGGCCGTCTTCAGGAGGGAAAAATCACCCAGCACGGGATTTAAGGAGTATTTTTAACCTATTTCTGTACATTTCTAAAATAGTACTAAACATTCCATTCCAAATTGGTAGAATTAGAGAAAGAAATATTGAATAGCTTTTTTTTCTTCTTCTTCTTCTACAAGGTAAAAAACCACCATTTTAGATAATTTTGAGCTTGATATTAACTCTTGATGATGAATGTTATGAGTTTATTTGTTAATAATATCTTATATTTCTCATCTATGAGTGACTAAATATTTTTCTAGGGTGTGTACATGATTGGGATTAAATTAGACTAGGTGTTGCTAGATTGATCTTATTACTCATTTAGTATAAATCTATTATTTTCTCCCAATTTATAATTGAATTGCCCATAGTTGCAAATGTGGTTTATGTTTACTTATTCTATTTTTTCTTGAAAAAGAAAAACTAAATATGGGTGAGAAAGTAATGGCGAGTAACTGGGTCTTGATTGTGTGGGGTTGGGCTAGAGATAAATAAAACCCATAGCCATCCACCCATTAGAGATTTGAGGCTAGAAATTGCTCAAATATGACCCAAGTCATAATGGGTAAATTGATTGGGACCTTAGGGTTTGAGAAAATTTGAGGCAAAAGGCACCCAAGTGGTTGAAAAACATCGGGTGCCATCTCGTCTATGGCTATTTATGCTTATGAGTAATAATTCGATTTCCTAGTTAATGCCAATATGATTGAGGCCCCGTCAAAAGCATACTCCTAGCTCTTGCTCATCTTTGTTTATTTAAGTTGGTTATCTTGTATTTGATTGATAGTTGATCTATATTTTAACTGTGATCTTTTAAATCCCCCCAATTTATACTTTTTCATTTTTAATATAATAATGCATCTTAACTCAATTTGATAGATAAATTTTGTGCCATCCAATCACTATTCCCTGTAGTTTCGATCCCGACTCTTAGTTGGGTATTTATATTGCAACGATCATTTACACTTCCTCCTTGTGAGGAGTGAATTTGAACGTCATCAATTTTGGCGTCATTGCTAGGGAGTAGGATTAGATAACTCCTAGTTGATTGTTGAGTTGAATTAATTTAGCATCTTGTATTTTATTTTTACATTTGTTGTTTTTGGGTGTCTCTTTAGGATGACTAATATGAGTCAATACTCTCAAGAAGGTTCTGTGGATGGTCATATGGACCATGAGGATGATGATCCTATGATGCCTGATGTCGCAGGTGCCATTAGAAAATAGGGAAAAGATAGAGCAGCATTTTTGGTGGTAACCAAAGGGCAACACCTCTTTAATTTGGTATGATAATTGGTCAACCTGGTGCCACTTCATTTTCATCAATCAGAGATGCACACTTGCTACTCTTTGAGAGATATTGAAGATATTTTAACAACAGATGGATGAGATTTTGAAGTCATAAAAGCATATATTCCTGAATATGTGGTAGAACATATTACGTAGAACATGAATAAACTTAAGCTCTGTGATCGAGGAGGTAAACCCCGGTGGATAAAAGCTAGTATTGAAAAGTTTACTATCAAAATTGCTTGAAATATTTTGAGGCAAAAAGAAGAAATTAAAGAAGATTTGAAGTTGATATGGATGAAAGGATTTCAATTTAAACTTTCTTTTGACTTGGAGGATTTGGCATGGGAAGGTACCAATAGGTGCAATTATGCATGCGTGGAGCCCTTCCGCCTCACAACTATGTAAATGATGCTCTAATCCTTAGGTTGAAACAATAGAGCATCTTTTTCTGAGAGAAGAAGTAGAAACTACTTTTTGGAATTACTTTGTAAGAGTAGCAGGTATCACTGGTTCATTAATGCAACTAAAGCAAGTTGTGAAAAAATGTTGGTCTGATAAAGGAAATTCAAGGTGACTGGTTTTATATCAGGTTTTCCCTACTGTTATTCTATGGTTTCTATGGAAAAGAAGAAACATTGTTCTATATGGAGGGTCTTACACAGTGGGTAAGGTAATATGGGAGGTCACAAACAAAAAGTTGAAATTGGCTAAGATGAGATTTATGTGGGATCCTGGTGACATAAAACTGGCCTAATTTAATAGGGTATCCGAAAGGGTACAGGGTCAATCACAATATTAGAATTGTTAAATGGGTTTCTCCTCCTAATGGGTTGTTGATATGCAATATTGATGGAGCTTCTAAAGGTAATCTGGGGCCTAGTTCTGTAGCTTTTTGCATTAGAGATCAATAAGGGAATTTACTAGTTGCTAAAGGAGTTAAAATGGTTGATTCTAACAATCTATTGGCTGAATCTAAGACTATCACAGAAGGTTTGATATACTACCATGAGAATAGATTGACAAATTTCATTATTGAATCAGATTCACTGACTATAGTGAATATCCTAGAAGGGAGATGGGAGGTCCCTTGGTGTGTGACATTGGAGGTCAACAACATTCAAAGTTTGAGAAGGAGGCTTTTATTAGTAAGAGTACAACACTCCCTCTCGAAAGGAAATACGCTTGCTGATTTTTTGGCTAACTTGATTTTTGTTTTTGCAGGTAATTTTCAGTTCAATCACTTTGAAGAAATACCAAGTGTGGCAAGGAACTTAATCAACTTAGAAAAAATGGAGACTCTACATCTCATAATAATCAACTCAAACTAACATAAAAAGAAGCCCAACATAATAGAATTGAAGACACATTATATCTTTGAAAGGAAATTATCTAATAAAGTAGTGATCTAAGGTTTCGTATACTTCAAGGTCTAAAGAAAATTCGGTTGATTAAAGCGTCATTCACCTGGTGAGAGTTTTGGGGTGTTCAATTGATACTAAATTAGGACTTTGTAAGGAGAAATTCAAAGATGCTACCTCCATGGATAAGTTTGATTTTCAACCAAGATCAATTTCGTGTTCTTTGCTTTGAGGATCCTACAAAAAAGAGCTGCAAAAGATTAATCTCTAAATTTGCATTTCTTTACAGAATCTGTAGATTGGATGGTGGTATGAACCTCTTAGAGGTTCAACCCATTGACCTACAGGTGAAGGGAAGAAAAGTAATTTAAGGGGAAGAAACTTAGCTTCTTTGTCAGAGATTGATGTATTCAGCGTTGAGGATCTAGACACCAAATATCATGAGATAAGGAAAGAGAGAAAGAATCAACCAAAATGGTAAGCGGAGCAGGAGTCTAAAGAGCTTAGTACCTATATTCAGATGGAGTTCTAGTGGAGCTCAAACAGTACAGTGGAGGTCATCAATCTACAAAGTTCAACTTCCAGAGAAGAGGAAGAGACTTGGGCATCGAAAACATTTTGTTATTACTTTGCTCTTGTATTTTTTTGTCTGAATTCTTTTCATGTTTTAGGCCAAGTCTAGCATTGGACCTAACCTTGAGTTCTTCTTATCTAATAAAGAGGTCTGAGCCTCATCTTTTAATTTAAAAAAAGAAGTCCTTAATCTTATTTTTTCTTTTCGTAAGTCCTTGATCGAAAACTCCCTCCGACCAACAAATGCATTTGCAATATCTTTTAATCATATGGGACGATACACAAGATAATTGGTAGGATTCAATCTATTTTTCTTATTTCATTTCATGTGACAGTTTTTAATTAGATATAAAATTTTAAAAATTAGAAAAAAATTTCTAATAT